>VMDO01016622.1:0-47283 GCA_007922755.1 Pedetes capensis
CCTGAGTACTGGGGTTATAGAGGAGTGCTACCACCCTCAGTTGAGTTTTCAAATTATATATGAATCATGTAGTCAAATTTGGAAAGTTGATTGGAATGTGGTATAAATGGTGCTTATATCTCAGAGCAAGTTCACAAAAGCCTTTATAACCTATGACATAAGTGACTTCAGAAATTCAGTAATTCTGTACCAGACCGTGTTGGTGGGTATATAATGGTATAGCATTATATTTTGATTTGCATTTTCCTGGCAGCTAGTAAAGTTCAGAATCTTTTTGTATATTTATTTACCTTTGTTTGTTTGTCATGGTGTAGGGTTCAAATCCGGGGCCTTGTGCATGATAGGCAAGCACTTTACCACAGAACCATGGGCCTCCTCAGCCCTTATGTGCCCACATTTTTTTCCCAGTGGATTATCTGCCTTTTTTTTTTTTTTCAGTGCTTTTGTAGGATTCTTTATTCATGTGTCACATATACTTTGTGACTTGCATAGTAATTATATTTAAAAATCTTACATTTATTTTAGCTTTTGAGCAAGTAGTACTTCTGCACTGGCTCAGAAATTAAATAAGTATACAAAGCTAAATAGGGAAAAGCCTCCCTCCTACACTTTGTCCTCATCTAGTTCCTATCCCCTCAGCACACAGCATGTGTTAACAGTTTATTTTGTCCTTCAGTACATCCAAATGATTTCCTACAAAGATGCCAGATCCATTCAGTAGTGGAAAGAATAGTCTTGTTGAGGAAATGGTATTGGGAAATTGTATTTCCAAGTACAAAAGAATGAAATTGGACCCTTACCACATACCATATACAAAAATTAAAATGGATTAACAACCTAAATACAAAAGCTAAGGTCTTAAATGGGAGAAGGACGTGGCAACTCACTCCCAAGGCAATCCTGAAACAGTCAGCCATTGAAAACCCTATGAGGGTTGCTATGAGTTGGACTCTACTCGACGGCACCTAACAACAACAACAACAAGGTCTTAAAACTCTTAGAAGAAAACATTGAAGTAAGTCTTCATCACCTTAGATTCTTATATATAACACTAGAAGCATGAGCAGCAAAAGAAAAAAGATAGATGAAAATGGACGTCATCAAAATTAAAAACTTTTACATCAAAGAGTATTATAAAGAAAGTGAAGATCTGGGCACAGTGGCATGCATCTCTAATCCTAGCAACTTGGGAGGCTGAGGCAGCCTGTGCAATTTGTTGAGACCTTCTCTCAAAAATAAAAAATGGTCTGGAGGTGCAGCCCACTGGTAGAGCACTGGCAAAGTATGTGGGGGACCCCCAAGTGCTACAAAACAAACACCCAACAGAATGTGAGAAAATGTTTTTAAGTCATTATATTGGATAAAGGTATAGTTATCCAGAGTATGTAAAGAACCCTCGCAACCTAATAATAAAGACAATTCAATTAAAAATGGGCCAAACATCTGAACAGACAATTCTCTAAAGAAGATATATTCCTAGGCTAAGAACATAGCTTAGTGTTAGAGCCCATGAAGCATAAGGCCATGGGTTTGATCCCTGGTAGGGAGTGGGGAGTTACTTTACGCCTAGCAAGTTGTTTCTAATCCAAAAACTGGAAAATGTTGGCAAGGATTAGGGAAATTATAACTCTTGTACCTTGTTGGTGGGACTATAAAAAGGTACTGCCACTGTGGAAAACAATTTGATGGCTCCTCAAAAAAAATTAAACATACAATTAATATGTGCCTCAGAAGTTCCATTCCTGAATACCCCCAAAAATTGAAAACAGGGACTCAGATACTTGCCAGTGCTCGCTGAAGCATTATTTTAAAATGGCCAAAAAGTAGAAGCAACCTGTTTGTCCATTGACAGACAAGTTGATGAACAATGTAGTATATACATAAAATGGAATATTATTCACCCATAACAGGGAACGAAGAGGCCAGGCTGGTGGCCCATGATGCTAGCACTCAGGAGGCCGAGGCAGGAGGATCAAGACTTGGAGGTCTTAGCAAGACCCTGACTCAAAAAAAAAGTGTAATGAAGTTCTAATACATGCTATGACATGAATGAACCTTGGAAACATAAGTGAAATAACCCAGACACAGGAGGACAAACTTTATATAATTGATACAAAACTTCAGTATAAGCGTATTCATAAAGACACAAAAAGTAGATTTTATTTTTTTTTTAAAGTGGTATGTATTGCTCTATGTGGTTTCCTTTCTTTCTTCCTTTTCTTCCCTGTCCCTTCCCCTTCCCCTTTCCTTTCCTTTCCTTTACTTCCTGGTAATGGTGCTCAGAACTGAACTCAAGGTATCAGGCATGCTAGACAAACGCTCTACCACCAAGCTACACCCCAGCCAACAAAGTAGATTTTAGAGGTTATGAAGTGCTTGGGGAGTTTGCTTAATGATTACAGGGTTTGGAATGATGAAAAATTTTGGAAATAGTGATGATGGTTGGATACTTGTACAATATTATGAATGTACTTAATGCCACACAACTGTGTACATAACAGTTAAAATGACAAATATTGTTGGGTGTGGTGGTGCATCCCTATGTCCCAGCTACTTGAGAGGCTGAGGCAGGAGGCTCAGTTGAGCCCAAGAATTCAGGGCAGCCTGGGCAGCACAGCCAGACTTTGTCCCCAAAACAAAAATAACCCTCCCCCCACAAAACCACAACAGAAGGCAAATATTGTTACATGCATTATATCACTACAAAAAATGCACTAAAAATTTTATTTTACCTTTGTCGAGATTTTTATATCATGTATCTTAACATGTAGTTAATTATCAATTAAAAAATCAGTTATCTGTCACTATTCATGGATTGTGTTTTCGTAGTGCTAGAAATCAAACCCAGGATCTGCCATGTATGTGGTAAGCATTGTATCATTGAGTTCTGCCTGCAACTCCAGGATTTTGTGTTTTAGAATTCACCAAATCAGCAAAATTTGTTTGTAACCTCAGTATTAATAATTGCTTTACTTTCATAATCATTCATGGACTTAGAGTGGCAAAAAATCGACTTGCCTATCTAATATATCTCCACCTAAGGTTGATCAGGCAGTGCTTTACCTTCTTTCAGTTCGTATACTGAATGTGTCCTTGTTGTTAGGTGCCATCGAGTCGTGTCCGACTCATAGCGACTCATAGCAACCCTCATAGGGTTTTCAACGGCAAATTGTTTCGGGATTGCCTTGGGAGTGGATTGCCACGTCCTTCTCCCATTTTTGTGGTGCTGGGAATCGAACTCGGGACTTCACAGACTGCAGAGCGGCGCTCTACCAACTGAGCTAAATCCCAGCCCGAATGTGTCCTGGTTGTCGCTTATTTAGTGCCACACCATTCTCATTTCTGTGCTTTTTCTTTGTGATTTCAGTGTTTAAAAATGAACACTGAAAGTACACTAAATGTGTGCTTTGATGGAGAAAATATGTTAGAGAAGCTTAGTGGTATCTTGGCACTAGACCACAACCCATTCTTGACGGCTAGTTGAGTGCCTGTTAGTTCAAGTGCCGAACACTTTTCCAAATAAGAAATAATGTAAATATTTATTGGTTCCAATATCATACTGAGCGACTACTTCAGAAACATACACAGGGAGGTATGCCACTCATACACTTAAGAATAAGTACTTTTTTTTTTTTTAACTCAGTTATTCTTACTGTTTTCCTCTTCACTTTTAGTGCTAGAACATTTCTGGGGTGCCATGATGACCGTATGGTCTGTGTACGTTTGTATAAGTAAAAACAAAAACAAACACGAGATGTGAACACATTACCTCGATAGGTCTTTACTGCTTGCAATATTGCACAAAGTGATGCTTCCTTTGTTTCACCCAGAAGTGTCTTGGATAAATGCAGTGTCTCATACAGATTTTAGCACAGTGGTCTTCCAAGAAGGTGGTAGAGCACTGAACCATAAAATACTGGTCAAAGACCAAAATATTGAAGCATGAAGCAGTCTGAGAGCCAGGGTACCACTGTATTTGTTAATTTATTGTTTTCAAGCAACTATATAGATTATAACTACCCTGATTAATGAGAATTGACCCTATGTCAGTGCAAATAAAATTGTTTCTCTGTTGTAAATATCAATACTTCTCTGAAGTCTGTTTTTTCTGATATTAATATGTTGTTTTTAGGTCCTTTTGAGTCGACTTTGACTCATAGCCACCCTATGTACAACAGAATGAAACACTACCCAACACTGTGCCATGCACATGATCTTTTTTTAAGTTTAAGCACATTGTGTAGACACTGTGTCAGTCCATCTAGTTGAGAGTCTTCCTTTTTATTATTGACCCACCACTCTCCCAAACAATGTCCTTCTCCAGGGATTGCTTCCTCCTAGAACACATCCAAAATACATAGAATGTTGTCGAGCCATCCTTGCTTGCGGGGAGCACTCTGCTTATACTTCTAGGACAGATCTGTTGGTTCTTTTTGGCACTCCATTTGTCTCCAGCACTGTAATTCAAAAGCATCAGTTCTCCTGTCTCCTTTATTGAGTGTTCAGCTTTCATAGGCATATGAAGGTACTGAAAATACCATGGCATGAGTCAGGCACACCTTCATCTTCAATATGAAATCTTTACTTTTCAACACTATAGAGACCTTTGTAACAGCCTTTCCCAATGCAATGTGTGTTTTGATTTCTTGACTACTGCCTCTGTGAGTTTTGATTATAGAACGAAGTGACGCAAAATCTTGGACAACCTCAATTTTTTCTTCATTTGTTATGAAGTTGCTTACTGATCCAGTTTTAAGGATGTTTGTTTTGTTGATGTTGAGGTGCAACCCATATCAAAGGCTGTATTCTTTGATCTTCATTAGCAAATATTTCAAATCCTCTTTACTTTCAGCAAGCACAGTAGTTGTGCCATCTGTGTAACGCAGGTTGTAAATGAGTCTTCCTCCAATTCTGATGCCACATTCTTCTTCATAAAGTCGTCCTCCTTGATCATTTGCTCAGCATAGAGATTGAAGAGGTGTGGTGAAAGGATACAGCCCTGGCGCACACCTTTCTTGACTTTAAACTGAGCAGTGTTTCCTTGTTCTGGTCAAATGAATGCCTCCTTGTCCATGTACAGATTCCTTATGAGTACAATTAAGTGTTCTGGTATTTCTGTTCTTCACAGTGTTATCCATAATTTGTTATCCACACAGCCAAATGCCTTTGCATAGTCACTAAAACATAGACATCTTTCTGGTATTCTCTGCTTTCAACTAGTATCCATCTGACATCAGCAATGATGGTCCCTGATTCCACTCCATCTTTTGAATCTGGCTTGATCTCTGGCAGTTCCCTGTCAGTATACTACTACAGTCACTTTTGAATGATCTTTAGCAGCATTTGCCTTGTGTGTGATAGTAATGATATTGTTCAATAATTTACACATTCAGTTGGATCCTCTTTCATGGGAATAGGTACAAATTATCGATTTTTTCAAGTCAATTGGCCAGGTAGCTTTTTTCCAGATCTCTTAGCATAGACAAATGAGCACCTCCAGTACTGCGTCTGTTTGTTGAAAGATCTCAATTAATATGCCATCAGTTCCTGGTGCTTTTGTGTTTCGCTAGTGCCTTCAAGGCAGCTTCCACTTCTTCCTTCAGTACTATTGGTTCCTGATCATATGCACCTCTTGAAATGGTTGATCATCCACCAATTTTTTTGTTATAATGACTGTGTATTTCTTCCATCTTCTTTTGATGTTTCTTATGTCATTTAATATTTTCCCTGTAGAATCCTTTACTATTGCCACTCGAGGCTTGAATTTTTTCTTCAGTTTAAGCCTGAGAAAAACAGAGTATGTTCTACCTTTTTAGTTTTCTATTTCCAGCTCTTTGAAGATGCCATTATTATTGATTTTGTCTTCTTGAGCTGCCATTTGAAGTCTTCTGTTTAGTTTTTTAACTTTACCATGTCTTCCTTTTACTTTGTTGTTGTTACTAGGTGCCATCGAGTCAATATCCCACTCATAGTGACCCTCATAGGGTTTTCAATGGCTGACTGTTTCGGGATTGCCTTGGGAGTGGATTGCCAGGTCCTTCTCCCATTTTTGTGGTGCTGGGAATTGAACTCGGGACCTCAGAGACTGCAGCGCAGTGCTTTACCAACTGAGCTAACTCCCTCCTTTTACTTTAGCTACTCAGTATTCAAGGTAAGGTTCAGTGTTCTTTTGACAGGTAGTTTGGTCTTTTCTGTTTTTCCTATCTTTTAAATTTGGTGTCCTCATGAATGATGTCTTTGAAATTATGCCACAACTCGTCTGGTCTTTGTTCATCAGTGTCTGATGCATCAAATCTGTTCTTGAGGCAGTCTCTGAACTCAGGTGGGATATACTCAAGGTCATACTGTGACTCTTGTACACTATTTGAATTTTCTTCAGTTTCAGTTTGAACTTCCATATGAGCAGTTGATGGTTTGATCCACAGTCAGCACCTGTTCTTGTTCTAACTGATTTTGAGGTCTTCCATCGTCTCCTTCCACAAATGTAGTCAGTTTGGTTCCTGTATGTTCTGTCTGGTGAATTCCATGTGTATAGTCAGCTGTTTATGTTGGTGAAAAAATGTATTTGGAATGAAAAGGTCATTGGTCTGATGAAATTCTGTTGTTCTATCTCAAACATTGTTTCTGTCACCAAGGCCATATTTTCCACCTACAGAGCCACCTTCTTTGTTTCCAACTTTTGAATTCCAATCACCAGTAATTATCAGTGCATCCTAATTGCATATTTGATTAATTTCAGACTGTAGAAGCTGTTAAAATTCTCCCTTTTCTTCATTTGTGGCCATAGTAGTGGATGTGTAAATTTGAGTAATAGTCATATTAACTGACTTTCCTTGTATGCCTGTGGATATTATTCTATGACTGACAGCATTGTACGTCAGGAAAAATTTTGAGATTTTTTGTTTTGATGGTGAATGCAACCACTTCTCTTTAAGTTGTCATTCCTGGCACGGTAGACCATATGATTATCTGATTCAGGATGGTCAATACTAGTCCACTGTCAAAATACAAAGTCTTAGGGCGAGGGGTATAGCTCAGTGGTATAGTACGTGTCTTCTTGTTGTTGTTGTTGTTAGGTGCCGTCAAGTCGGTATCCAACTCATAGCGACCCTCATAGGGTTTTCAATGGCTGAGTGCTTTGGGATTACCTTGGGAGTGGATTGCCAAGCCCTTCTCCCATTTTTGCTGTGCTGGGAATTGAACTTGGAGCCTCAGAGACTGCAGCACAGCACTCTACCCACTGAGCTAAATCCCAGCCCTAGTATATGTCTTGTTGTTGTTGTTGTTGTTAGGTGCCACCGAGTTAGTATCCGACTCATAGCAACCCTCATAGGGTTTTCAATGGCTGAGTGCTTCGGAATTGCACTGGGAGTGGATTGCCAGGCCCTTCTCCCATTTTTGCGGTGCTGGGAATTGAACTCGGGGCCTCAGAGACTGCAGCGCAGCGCTCTACCCACTGAGCTAAATCCCAGCCCTAGTACATGTCTAGCATGCAGAAATCTCTTGGTTCAATCCCCAGTATTTCAAAAAGCAAGCAAGCAAACAAGCAAACCTTAACGAGGGCCCAGGGTTGTAGCTTAGTGGTAACATGCCTACTTACTGTGCCTTGGATTTGCAGTACAAACAGACAAAAAACAAAAAAACTCCAAGCCCTTTGTTGACATAATTCACAAACTATAGTTCACACATTTTTGAAGTGTATAGTTTGGAAGTTTTTAGTATATTTGCTGAATTGTTCAACCATCAACACAATCAATTTTAGAATATTTTCCTTACTTGTGAAAGAAACTATGTACCAATTACTAGTTGCAAAAGAAATGTACGTATTAGTGGTTATTCACTTTATCACCAACATGCAACTATTAATGTACTTTATGTCTCTCTACATTTTCCTATCCTAGATATTTGTTTCTTTTCCTTTTTTCCTTGCAATGTAAACCCAGGGCCTCACACATACTTTGCAAATGCTCTACCACTGGACCATGCCAAAATTTTGAGTCAGGATTTCTCTAAGTTACATAGGCTACCACTGGCCTGAACTTGCAATCCTCCAGTCTTTGAGTTGCTGGGATTATAGGCGTGCACCACCATGGCCGGCTTAGACATTTCTTACATATGTCTAAGTGGATGGATGATCTTTCATAATAGGCTTCTTTCAAAATGATGTTTTCAGGATTCATCCGTGTTGTAGTATGTGTCAGTATTTTATTTTTTTAAGGCCTGAATAATTTTCCATGTTATAGCTATACCACATTTATTTTCTTACAGTGCTAGCATTTGAACCCAGGGTCTTACACTTGCTAAGCAAGCACTCTATTACTGAGCTATGCTTCACATACTATACCAGACTTTATAAACCATTTGTCAGTTGATAGACATTTGAGTTGTTTCTTCTTTTTTTGGCTCTCATGGATAATACTGCTATGGAGATTGTATCCAAGTTTCTTTGTGACCATATTTTGAAATTGAGAGTACAAGTTCTCCTGCTTTTTTTCTTTTTAAAGAATATGCTGTGTCCTATGATTTGTGGGTTTTTGTTGTTGTTGTTGTTGTTGTTTGTTTTTTATCATTGCCAATTTTTTCTTTCTTTTTCTTTTTTTTTTCCCCTTTCTGTGCTGAAGATTGAACCCTGGCTTTCATGCATGCTAGACACATACTGCACTACTGAGCTACATCCCTAGCTTCATGCACACACATTTTATAATAATTTTTCACTCTACAGCAGATTCTATGGATGTCTTTGGAGGACTTTTATTATTCCTAGCATAATGAATGTAGCTACTCCAGCTTTCTTAGGGTTGCTATTTGCATGATAGATCTTTTTCTACCCTTCTACTTTGAACTTTATTTGCATGTTTGAGTCTAAATTGTGATTCATGTAGACAGCATACAGTTGGATCTCATATTTGTTTGTAATCCAGTCTTGAAATGTCTCCTGTTTGGGGCGGTGAGGGTGGGGGTTCCTTGCTGAGGATTGAATCCAGAGCCTTATACATGCCAGGCTACCATTGAGCTATATCCCCAGCCATGGTATCTGCCTTTTGGTTAGATTGTTTAGTCTGTTCACATTTAATATTATTACTGATAGTGTTGGATTTACACCTCCTATTTTGCTTTTGGTGTCTTATGTCTCATGCACTATATCTCTCTTCTTCCATTACTGTCTGCTTTTATGATACTGGTCTTCCTTACTCCCATGGCTATCAGCTCTTTACAGATTTTTATTTAGTGAGTTGGCTGGATCATGTTAGTAAAGTCTATTTTCCACTACAGGGTGAAGCCCTTGCTGTCGCCTCTCAGAAGGCATTGGTCTTGAGCATGTGTAGTTACCTTGAGATAAAATGGCAGATGTCTTTTTGATTATTTGATGTCTGTTAAAGCTTTCTGGCTGTGTTGGTGTTATACCTGGCAGTTAGGCTATCTTAATTATGGTCTGATTACTCTACAGTTATCTGGGGACATATATTTTATTTTTTCACAATCTGTTGTAATTTACATCCCTCTTTACTGCCCTAGTTTTGAGGTTAGTCTTAGAGGTTTGTTCTGACCATAGAATGACTCTTTAAAAACTAGTTTTCTTGTGGGTTAGCTTGTTCTCATGGATCTCCTATCTTGGTCTTAATTATTTGCCACCGAAATTTTCTACTTTTAAGAGTACCCTCATACTTGAACTTCCCCATGTTCTGTCCCAGATAAAGTCAGTTTCCTGACTTGCACATATTTTACAAGTGCTAAGTGGGCTGCACCCCTAGCCCATTTTAAATTTTTTTTATTTTGAGACCGTGTCTCATGACGTTAATGGAGACTACTCCTGACCTCCAACTTTGGTCCTCCTTCCTCAGCCTCTTGAGTTTCTGGGATTAGAGGGATGTGCCACTGTGCCTGGCTAATATCTGTCTATATCTCTATCTATCTGTCTATCTATCTGTATCTCTCTTTCTGTCTGTCTGTCTATCTCTATATAAATATTTTGGAGATTTGAAACCCAGGGTCTTGCACATACTAGGCAAGTGTTCTGCCACTGAACTATATCCCCAGCCCTTGAGCTTTTTTTTCTTAGGATGTTCCTTTTTTTCCCTGGGCAAATTCTTTGAACCTCTACTCTGGAGTGGTAGGTGGGGGCACTCCACTTCTTGGAGTGATATGAGCAGGATGTTGAGTGGGGCAGTACCCTTTGTCTCATAGAGTTGCCTCTCCTAGCATGGATCTTCTGTTATACAAGTGAGCTGCTTTAGCATTTTGTGGCTTATAGTTCCTGGGACAGAATCTTTCCTCTAGAACTACTAGGGATTGGGGGAAAGAGGGGAGCTCCTGCTCTCTGGCTATACCGTCTTGAATTTCGCATTTGCACTCCATTGCTAGGTAGAGTAAGAAAGGCTGGTGGCCTACCCTTCCTGAGGAAGATACCTGAGCCCTTGACTTGATACTGCTGGGACAAATGTTTTTGGCTCTACTCACCTGGAATTTTGCTTTCATTATGCTGAGGTGTGCGAGGGAGTGGATCTTGGCTTAGGTGCCATAGACCAGCAGTCCCCATCCTTTTTGGCACCAGGGACCAGTTTTGTGGAAGACAATTTTTCCACAGATGGGAGTGTTTTGGGGTGAATCAAGTGATTCAAATACAGATGAAGCCCCTGCCATAGACTTTAGTTGTTTATACTAAGATTTAGTATGTTTTCTTGAATACATAATTGCTGGCTCAGTTGGCAGAGTGCTGCTCTGCACTCTCTGAGGGCCTGAGGGCCTGAGTTTGATCTTCAGCACTGCAAAAATGTGACAAGGACTTGGCAACCCACTCCCAAAACAGCCATTGAAAACCGTATGAATAGCAGAGAAGCACTGATACAGCACAAGGTATGGCACAGTGTTAGAGTGTTTTGTGCTGTTGTGCATAGGGTTGCTATGAGCCACGCCCAGCTCCATGGAACCTAACAACAACAACATGCCCTCAGAGGTCAGTTTTCTAAGATTTTCGGTGGTCATATAGTTGTTCTTCAAAAAATAGTTTTTACCAGTTTTAGTCATCTCCTTGGGAGGGAGTATGCAGAGCTACTGCCACCACCTTTCTAGAGTTTGTCTTTTTCCTGTTTAAAAAAAAAAAAATGAAATGATTGTTGTGGTGTATGGCTGGAGTCTGAACTACTCAAGGGACTGAGGCAGGGCTATTACTTGAGCCTATGAGTTCATTGAGGCTGGGACTTAGCTCAGTTGGTAGAGTGCCGCTCTGCCGTCTCTGAGGTCCTCAGTTCAATTCCCAGCACCACAAAAATGGGAGGAGGATGTGGCAATCCACTCCCAAGGCAATCCCAAAACAGTCAACCATTGGAAACCATATAAAGATCGCTATGAGTCGGACACAACTTGACGGCACCTAACAACAACATGAGTTCATTGCTTACCTGGGCAACAAAGCAAGACCATGTACTTAAAAAAAAAAAATTCATAGTACATCTTTTTTCCATCTTTTTACTTTCCCTCCCTCCCTCCCTTCTTTTTTTCCTCTTCTCTCCTCCTCTCCCCTCTTTTTCTTTTTCTTTTTCTTTTCTTTCTTTGTAGGGTTTTGCTTTGCGTCTCAAGGTTGACCTTGAATTTACTATGTGTAGACCAGAGTGGTCTTGAACTTGGAATCCTCATGCCGCAGCCTCTCAAGTGCTGGGATTTCACATGTGTACCTACATGTTCCTGACCTCCTTATTATTTTTAGTCTCCTTATGTTGTGTTTGAAGTGAGTTTCTTGTAGACAGCTTATTGTTGGATCTTGTTTTTATTTTGTGCACTCTAGAGGTCTTTTTTTGGGGGGGGGTGGGACTAGCTCAGCTGGTAGAATGTGGCTCTGTATTCTTTGAGGACCCCAGTTCAAATCCCAGCACTGCAAAAATGAGAGAAGGATGTGGCAACCCATTCCCAAAGCAATCCCCAAAACAGCCAGCCATTGAAAACCCTATGAGGGTCATACTTGACTCAGTAGCACCTAACGATAAGTATTTTAATTTGCTTATTTAGAGGTATTTAGGCTTAAATATGTATTTTGTGTTTATTTACTTTTTTCTTGCCTTCATATATAACATTTTTATTTTATTTTTGGTGGTTTTATATAGTTTTGTATCGTATTTTGACTAGTTTCTTGGTGGTTCTAGATATTGTAATATATATATATATATATATATGTATATATATATATTTATTTATTTTTAATTTTATTGTTTTTGCGGTACTCGGGGTTGAACCCAGGGCCTCGCGCCTGCATGCTCTGCAAGTGCTGGACCACTGAGCTGCACCTCAGCCCATTTTTTTTTTTTTTTTTTTACTTTTTTGAGACAGGGTCTCGCTAAGTTGCGCAGACTGCCTCTGGTCTCGAACTTGCGATCCTCCTGCCTCCACCTCCCGAGCTGCTGGGATTACAGGCGTGCGCCACCACGCCAGGCTAGATATTGTAATATTGATTTGTAACTTTTTGTTTGTATTGATGTTTTATCACTTGGAGTAAATTATATAACATTCAAATACTTTTTAAGTTGTACTCATTCCTCTTCTTTTGGAACTCTGATGAGTTGAATTGTAGTTTATTATTGTCCCATAGGTCCTTGAGACTGTGGTCATCTCTTCCTTCTCTACCTTCTCCCTCCCTCCCTCCCTCCTTCCCTTCCTTCCTTTTTGTTTCTTTTCCTTTCTTCTCCTCCCCTCCCCCCGGTATATTACTTTGCCCTGAAGTCCATTGTTATCTTTGATTATTGAGCCAGTTTATTAAAATTTTTTGTTTCATTTTGTTTTGCTCTTGGTTATTGTGTTTTTTAGCTCTAAAAGTTCCTTTTTTTTGTAATTTTTCTTTGGTATTATTTTTCATTTGTTTCAAGAGCATTTGTAATTCTTTTTTTAATATCATTCGTTTTTTCAATTACTTTTTGAAGCATTTTTACAATAGTTCCTTTAAAGGCTTTACCCAATCCCCCAGCCAGGTGCTGGGGATCGAATCCAGTACCTTGTACATGCTAGCTAGGCAAGCA
This sequence comes from Pedetes capensis, assembly GCA_007922755.1. Lineage (NCBI taxonomy): Eukaryota > Metazoa > Chordata > Mammalia > Rodentia > Pedetidae > Pedetes > Pedetes capensis. The sequence continues at coordinate 13,005 of VMDO01016622.1, forward strand.
CTCTACCACTGAGCTGTTATCCCTGTTGTTAGGTGCTGTTGAGTCCAACTCATAGCGACCCTATGTAAAGCAGATTGAAACACTTCCTGATTCTGTGCCAGGCACACATTCTTATTTATGTTTAAGCCCATTGTTGCAGACACCATGTCAATCCATCTGGTGGAGGATTTTCCTTTTTTTCATTGACCTGCCACTATCCCAAATATGATGTCTTTCTACAGGGATTGATCTCTCCTGACTACATGTCGGAAATATGTAAGGTGCAGTCTGGCCATTCTTGCTTCCAAGGAGCACTCTGGCTGCACTTCTAGGACACATCTCTTGGTCCTTTTGGTAGTCCATGGTATATTCAGTAGATATCTCCAGCACCATAATTCAAAAGCATCAATTCTTCTCCTGTCTCCCTTGTTTAATGTCCAGCTTTCACAACCATATGATGTGACTGAAAATACCATGGCATGAGTCAGACACACCTTTGTCTTCAATGTGACATCTTGACTTTTCAATACTCTAAAGAGATCTTTTGCCACAGCTTTTCCTAGAGCAGTGCATCTTTTGATTTCTTGACTGCTGCTTCCACGGGTGTTGATTATAGAGCCAAGCAAAGCAAAATCTTGGACAATCTCAATCTTTTCTCCATTTTTTGTGAAGTTGAATATTGACCTAATGTTATTTGGAAATGTAGAGTGGTCTGCAGTTTTCTTCTTCTGCATTATCTTTCTCAAGTTTTAATGTTAAAGCAGTGTTGGGTTCTATAAAATTAATTTTTTTCTCATACCTTTGTTTTTTTTTGTTGTTGTTGAGTGCCTTTGAATTGGATCCAATTCATTGTGACCCTAAGTACAGCAGAATGAAATCTTCTCCATCTTTTCCTGTCTATGTGTCTTCTTGTAATAGTAATAGTGTATAGCTACTGTTTTCCTATCTGGTCTGACTGCACAGTATAGGGATATGTATCTGGTGTGATCATCTTTGTCTTTTCATTGGAGTACTTGGATTAATTCCCTCTTAGTACCATTGAGATGATGAGATATATGTTGGTTGTTTTCTGAGTAGCTTATGTGCTTTTTATTCTTTATTCCCTATCCAACACTGCCATGCTTATGATATTTTTTATGTTTGAGCCCATTGTTGCAGCCACTATGTTTTGTCTTATTTTGAGGCATGTCACGTTAGCAAATGGAGCTCCTGGGAGCCTTTACTCCATTCTCATCATTAAGGTCCACTTTACCTTGAGGAGACAACTCTTCCTCAATCGATTCTTGAATGCCTTCCAACTTGAGGGACTCATTTTCCATCACTGTATTTGACAGTGCTTCTCTGCTATTCATAGGGTTGTTTTTTGGGGAGTAGACTCCTGGGTCCTCCCTAGTCTATCTTATTCTGGAAGCTCAGCTGAAACCTATCCACCATGGGAGGCCCTGCTGAAATACTGGTAGCATAGCTTTCAGTATCACAGCAACATGCAAGCCCCCATGGCATGACATGTTGACAGACACATGGGGGGCTTTTGTTTTAGATTAGCTTAAATAATAATGAAATGCTGATTTATTCTGTAAAGCCTTATTCACGTATAAAACCATCTAGACATGGTATTTTTTAAAAGTGGCAGCACCTTTTAATCATTGCACACTGGTATGTTTATTCAGACTTACTTCTTGGTTTATACCTCCTCTTCCTGTGTGAGGATCAAACCCAGGGCCTTAGTGTGCTAGGCAGGTCCTCTAGCAGTGAGAGTTATATCCCCAGCCCCTTCATTTGCTTTTGATAAACTTTAATTTACTTGGACATTGTTCGTTTACTCTAGATTTTAATGTTTCTTGCTTTAGAGTTACATGTGATATTTGCTGATACAGATTTAGTAATATTGTGGGATTTTTTGTTTGTTTTTTGGTGCTGTGGATGGAGGATTGGGCATAGCCAAGCACTACCACTGAGCCACATACCCCAGCCCTCTCCTTTTTCATTCTAACTTCTGTATATTTCTTCTTCTTCATTGGATTCCTGAATATTTTACTTTTTCCTCAAAAACAGATCATTTTTGTTTTTATCAGTTTTTCCTCAGTTTTGTTTTGGGTAATGTATATCTTAACTTTTATACTTAATTATGCTTTTGTACCTATTTTGGTTTGTTCTTTTTAAAAATTTCTCAGGGAAAGATCTACAGAACTTCTATTGTTTTTGGTTTTATTTGAAATTTAACATTATAGGTAGTGGCAATACCATTGAGCATAAAACATATCTGCTCTTTTTATTTATTTTTTTGAGCTAGATTGTAAATTTTGGATTTCCAACTGGATTTGATTTTTCTTTTGGGTTATGTGTAGTGACCTTTCTATTTTTACTTTGTAAAGTTATGTGTTGTAAAATCAGTACCGGGCTGGGATTTAGCTCAGTTGGTAGAGCACTGCGCTGCAGTCTCTGAGGTCCCGAGTTCAATTCTCAGCACCGCAAAAATGGGAGAAGGACCTGGCAATCCACTCCCAAGGCAATCCCGAAACAGTCTGCCATTGAAAACCCTATGAGGGTCGCTATGAGTCGGATACCGACTCGACGGCACCTAAAAACAGCAACATCACAAAATCAGTACCTTTTGAATTGGAGATGGCCCTTTTCATCCCCCCGCCTCTATATTTTTGACACGAGGTCTTGATACATAGCCCAGACTGGACTTGACCTCAAAATCCTCCTGCTTCAGCCTCCCTCGTGCTGGGAATACAGGCCTGTGCCACCAACACCCAACTCTCTTGTTTGATTTTGGTAGCTAAAGGCAAGATCCTATTTGTAAGTGTTCACAGGCAAAGAATATATGTTTTCTATTCTAGGAATATATCTATAGCACTTTATCCACATCTATTATCTTTTTCTTTTTTGTTTCACTTGAATGTGTACTGAAAGTCATATTATTTTTGTCATAGTTTCCTTTCATTTGAAAATTTTTTCTATTATTTGGCTGTATTTCTAGATTTCTGTATTTTTAGAACTATTTTCATACTAATTTTCCTTAGTCATAGTTAGTGGTATTTTGTTTTTGTTACATTAAACATTAATGTTAGGCCAATTCTTGAACTGAAATCTTAAACCCCTTAGAATCATGAGACTGTTGGAATCAGCTTCTTCCAAACTCTTGGTAATGTTATTTTGACCTTCTTCCATGAATGTGAATGTTGTCAATGGCTTGAGAATGGTGAATCCTTTCCAGAAGGGTTTCCGTTTACTTTGCCCAGATCCATACAAGGAATCATTACCTATAGCACCTATAACCTTATGAAATGTCTTGGATTAAGTCAGTGTTTCCCTTTGATTTTTCCAGATTTTTCTTCATGTATTTTGAAGGTATACTGTTAGGTGCACATATGATTATAGCTTTCTTATAATAAATATTTTTTCAGTATAAGGTTTACTTTGTCATTAGCATAGTCATTTCAGCCCCTTTAGTATTACTGTTTCCATGATTTATCTTTTCCATCTTTTCCTGTCTGTGTGTCTTCTTGTAATAGTAATAGTGTATAGCTACTGTTTTCCTATCTGGTCTGACTGCACAGTATAGGGATATGTATCTGGTGTGATCATCTTTGTCTTTTCATTGGAGTACTTGGATTAATTCCCTCTTAGTACCATTGAGATGATGAGATATATGTTGGTTGTTTTCTGTGTAGCTTATGTGCTTTTTATTCTTTATTTGCTTTTTTTGTAGCAAATATTTTGTAGTATGCTGTTTTAATCAGTCAGTCATTCAGTTAATTAATTTAGACAGTGTCTCACTATGTAGCCCAGGCTGGCCTTGTACTTGAGATTCTTCCGTCTTAGCCTCCCAAGTGCTGGGAGTACAGACATGTGCCACCATGTCTGGCTCCCTTTGTTGATATTTTTACTATAATTTTTGAGCTCATTTTTAAGTGATTGCATTAGAGCTTTTAATATTCATCTTAGTTTATTGGTAGATTTAGCAACTTCAATAAAACACGGAAAGTTTGCTTCAATAGGGCTGTGGTTTTACTCCCCTCCCTTTGTATTATTATGGTTATATATTAACATCTCTGTTATAAACCTAGAAATAATGTGTTATGGTTATTGCTTCATACATGCTTGTGATTTTTAAATAAGTTAAGAAAGGAAAATATGAGTCTTTTTTTTCCGGTAGTCAGAGGTTGAACCCAGATCTTCGAATGTGCTAGGCAAGCACTGTACCACTGAGGTGCACCTACAGTCCCTTTGTATTTTGAGGCAGTTGTCTAACCTCAAACATTTGATCTTGCCTCAGCCTCCCAAATCTATGGATTATAGACATGTACCAAGGTGCCTGGCAAGTATTATATATTAACCTGCATATGGTTACCATTTCTTGTGTCATTTAATTGTTGTGGATTCTGGTTGTGGTTTGGCATCACATAGTTGCTCCAGTGTACTTTGATTGCCTTTCACTTTCTTTTTGCTATTATTGTTTTATGCAGTTTTCTTTTAAATCAGTCAAGGAAGGAGAAAACATAGGTTTATATGTGAGACATACACACACACCTATGTAATTAGCTTTTCAGTGGTCTGTATTTCTTTATATGCATTTAAGTTACTGTTTGATGTCACTTCAGGTCTGAAGAAATTTCTTTAGTATTTCTCATAATGCAGATTGACTAGGAATGAATTAATTCAGTACTTTGTTTCATTTTTGTTTTTCCAGGTTAGTAGGGTTTTTTTGGAGGGGGTTAGTGCTGGGGATTAAACCCAAGATCTCCCATATACTAGGTATGTGCTTTACAAGTGGCTACACCCCCAGCTCCAGCAGCTTAGATGTTTGCTTGTTGTGTGTTTGTTTGAGACAGGGTCTTGCCATGTAGCCCAATCTGGCCTCAAATTTATGATCCTCCTGCCTCCACCTCCCCAGTAAGATTATAGGTTAGTTTTGATGGATATAGAATGGTTGGTTGGCATTTTTTTCCTTTACCACTTTGAATTATGCCATCCTGCTGCCTTTTGGTCTCTTATTTTTGCTAGTTCACTGTTAATCTTTCTTTTACTCCCTTGGACGTCATGGGCCATTTTGTCTCTTACTCTGTGTAAAATTTTCATGTCTTTGACCTTTAGCAGTTTAATTATAACTGTGTATCTTTAAAAGATAAGTTCCTGGCTGGGCATTGTGGGGCTTGCCTGTAATTCCAGCAGTTTGGAAGGCTAAGGCAGGAGGGTTGCAAGTTTGAGGTCCCAGGCAGCCTGCATAATTTAGGAGACCCTGACTCAAGATAAAAAAATAGAAAAGGCCTAGGGGTGCAGCTCAGTAGAAAAGCGCTTGCAAAGTATGTCTGAAGCCCTAGTTTCATTCTCCTCATTACGCCAGAAAACAGAAACAACGAAAAATCCTGCTCATTAAGAGGGGTGTGTGTGTGTGTGTGTGTGTGTGTGTGTGTGTGTGTGTGTGTGATGTTGGAGATTCAACCCAGGGACTGTGTTTGGTAGGCTTTTCATCTTTTTGATAGAGTTGCTGAGTTTTGTCTATGTATGTGTTAACAATTTTGTTTTGAAAGAAGGTCTTACAATATTTTCCAGGCTGTTCTGGAACTCCTGTGCCCAAGCAATCCTCGGTCCTCAGCCTCCCTAAATGCTAGGATTACAGATATGTGCCATAACACCCAGGTAGTAAAATCTTGTAATTTTTGGAGTTTTTTCCCCCTTGTGGCCAAATAATGTGATTGTAGTATTTTAAACATAGAAAAACAGATTTGTTTCCTTTTTTTCTCTAAGTTAAAAAATTCCATTCACAACCTGGGGGACTAGCTTAGTGGTAGAATGCTTGCCTAGCATACTTGATTTGGGTTCAGTCTTGGAGACCATACCTTTGCCTGCCAAGTGCTGAAATGATAGGAGTATGTGCCACTACACTTGGCTTCCTTTATTATTTTTTTGAGACAGGGTCTTGTTAAGTTGTATAGGCTCTCTCTGTCCTTGAAATCATGAATCGCCTGCTGCAGCCTTCTGAATCACTTGGATTACAGGTGCCCAGCTTCCATATTTTACCTATTGTGAACAGTGCTGCAATAAATGTAGGAGTGTGGAGATAATCTCTTTAGCATGCTGTTTTCATTTCCTTTGGATGTATACCCAGTAGCAGTATAGCTGAATTGTAAGGTAGTTCTATTTTTAGTTTTTTTGAGGAACCTCCATGCTGTTAACAACACTCATTTACAATCTCACCAACAGCATATTATGAGTTCCCTTTCTTCCTCACCAGCATTGTTATTTTTGGTCTTTTTAGTAATAGCCATTCTAACTGGAGTGAGATTATAACTCATTGTGGTTTGATTTGCATTTCTCTGTTGATTAGTGTTATTCAACATTTTAACATACTTATTGGTTATTCATATTCTTGACAAATATTTAATCAGATCATGTGTCCATTTTTTATATATGTTAATTATTTCTGGTGCTGGGAATTAAACTCAGGGTCCTGTGCATGCTGGGCTAGTGCTCTATTATTGAGCTACATCCTCTGCTTTCATGTGCTCATTTTAAAAGTGGATTATTATTATTATTATTAGCATCATTTGAGTTCTCTATGTTCTATATGTTAATCCCTTGTCAGATGGTTAGTTTGCAGAAATTTTCTTTCATTCTGAAAGTTGTCTCTTCACTTTGTTGTTTCCTTTTCTTATGCAGAAATGTGTTAGTCTGATATAATCTCATTTGTCTCTTATTATCTCTGTGCTTTTGGGGTCTTTATTACTTACGTTTTAAAGTTTGTTCTCCCTGCTTACTAATTTGTTTTTTATAAGTTGCGATTTCTTTTTTTCAGGTCTTTTTTTTTTCGGTACTGGGGGTTGAACCCAGGGCATCGTGCTTGCATGTTTTGCAAGTGTTGGACCACTGAGCTGCACCCCCAGCCCATATTTTTTTTTTTTTTTTTTTTTTTTTTTTTTTTTTTTTTTTTTTTTTTTACTTTTTTGAGACAGGGTCTTGCTAAGTTATGCAGACTGCCTCTGGTCTTGAATTTACAATCTTCCTGCCTCTGCCTCCTAAGCTGCTGAGATTACAGGAGTGTGCCACCGCGCCTGGCTCTTTTTTTCAGGTCTTAAGCCATGTTTATTTAATTCTAACAGGCTCCTTTTTCTCATATTTATAATTTTAATTTAAGTCCCGTATTTCCCCCTTCCTCCTTTTTTTTTTTTTTTTTTTTTTTTTTTTTTTTTTTTTAAGACAAGGTTTTGCTATATAATCTAGGCTGGCCTAGAACTCACACTCTTGCCTTTTTCCCCCTTGCAAGTGCCAGGATTACAAGTGTGCACCACCATGAGAGTTCTTAGTCCTTAGTCTGTCCTTCCTTCTCCTCTCCCCTCCCTCCTCCTCTCCCCTTCCCTTTCCTTCCTTTCCCTTCCCTTCCTAAACTTAAGTTTTCTTTTGTTGCTTCCATTAGTTCTGCCTGAGGAGTCTCACAGCTTGTTCTGATTGTTCAGGTTGGATTCCCTCATGATACTGAATCTCTTTAAATGCGATATACTTGTTCTTTGCTTATTCATGAGTTTGGCTCCTTTTACAGGATCTGATCTGGGCATGTTATTGTGGTTATTGGTAAGTGAGGTACTAGCAGTCCATGGTAGACATTGTACCCTTTGTTTCAGCTGCCCTGTACTGAATGCATTTTCAAATTAAATGTCTTATGCCAAAAGGACATAGTCTCACTGTTGTCTGCTCAGCTAGTACAAATGGGGTTCCAAAGGATCTCATGATCCTTTCATGACTGACTAAATGAGTCTGTTAGTGTAGAATTCAGATGACTTCCTAAAGGAGGGAGTGAATAAGCAGATGCACTGGATCCAGGAAGCCATGGAATCCTGGGTCTTCCTGGTCACAGACCCAAGCTCCCTTGGGCCTTTACAATTCCATACTTCCTTCCTCCATAAAAAGAGAAATGATAACTTAGTTGTATACAAGTTGACTTACACAAGCCCATGCATATACATGCAGACCAAAACCTTTTCTCTTGTGAATATATACCACTAAGACTCAGAATCCCAGCAGCTTGGATTTGAATACTTCAAGAACTGTCAGGAAGTTTTCTGCTTATAGGATATTTTTCCATATGGTTTAGTGAAAAATTAGTTATTTTTATTAAATATTCAATAAATTTTCTGTAAAGGGCCAGATAGTATTTTAGGGGTTGTGTTGTTGTTGTTAGGTGCCATCGAGTCGGTATCCGATTCATAGTGACCCTTATGGGGTTTTCAATGGCTGTTTCGGGATTGCCTTGGGAGTGGATTGCCAGGTCCTTCTCCCATTTTTGCGGTGCAGGGAATCGAATTTGGGACCTCAGAGACTGCAGTGCAGCACTCTACCAACTGAGCTAAATCCCAGCCCCCTAGGCTTTGTGGGGTACATATAATGTCTGTAGCCTTTTCCTTCTTCTTTAAAAATATAAGTCATTCTTAGTAGTTGGCTGAACTATTTTCCTGCTTAAAATTGCATTTTAAAGATAGCAGGCTATAACTTAACCATGTCACCAATTGAAAACACAGGTTTCTGCCAATGTTGAAAAAACTTGGGTACTTTATTTTAAATGATGCTAAGTATTGGGAGAAGGACCTGGCAACCCACTCCCAAAAAACAATCAGCCATTGAAAACCCTATGAATAGCAGAGAAGCACTCACAATAGTGTTTCACCTATTGTATGTAGGGTTGCTATGAGTCGGATACCGACTTGATGGCACCTAACAACTATTGGAAATACATTGCTGTGTTTGATAATAAATTGATCCATAATTTTTTGGTTGTGTAATGTGCTTGGATTTTAACTTGAAGACTGATAATCTTTAAGAATACAAAGTAGAGACAGGTGCTGTGGTGCATTCCTGCAATCCTAGTGATTGGGGAGGCTGAGGCAAGAGGACTGTTGGTTCAAGGATAGAGGCTGCCTGTTTAACTTAGACCCTATCTCAATATAAAAAATAAAGGACCTGGGGATGTGGCTTAGGGTAGAATGGTTGCTTAGAAAGTGTGAGGTCCTGGGTTCCACCCCCAGTTCTGTCAAAGTAGAATTATTTACTATAATATCCATACTTAATGTGTTTCCTAAATGTATTATGTTTGATATTAGTGTCAGGTTTTTTGTTTTTGTTTTTGTTTATTTTCTTTGCGGTACTGGGGGGTTGAACCCAGGGCCTCCCGCTTGCATGCTCTGCAAGTGCTGGATCCCTGAGCTGCACCCTCAGCCCATTTTTTTTTTTTTTTTTTTTTTTTTTTTTTTACTTTTTGAGACAGGGTCTCGCTAATTTATGCAGACTGCCTCTGGTCTCGAACTTGCGATCCTCCTGCCTCTGCCTCCCAAGCCGCTGGGGTTACAGGCGTGCGCCACCACGCCCGGCTAGTGTCAGGTTTTATATGATCTTATGTTGACATAAATGGCCATATGTAACTGACTTCGAATTAAGACAATTTCATGTTTAGTGGTAAAATTGACTTGTGGAAATTTGCTAGATACTTATTAGCATAATCTAAGTATATGTTACTCTATGGTATTTTGTAGAAGTTAAGCCTGTTTGTTTATAAATTAATTTCTATATTGTATCTACAATTTTCTTCTGTATAAAACAGTATTCTTTATTCTGCCTCTCTTGGCAAGTCATTCTGTTTCTTTGTTTTCATTGCCAACTCTTTTGTCACAGAGGACAACATATTCAACATTTCACATGTCCAGCTCCCCATTTTCCTGCTAACATCTGTCTGCTGTTACCTCCATTGCTATAAAATTCCTGTAGAAAAGACCAATGACCTCTTTCTTCAGAATTTAGTTACTATTATTTTTGCCTCTCTCTCTCTCAACCTATGCATACTACTTCCTAGTTGCCTATTATTGCGTACACATGGGGTGGGACTAGAGCTGAATAGGAGATAGGTTTGTAGTAGAGAGAGAAATTAGCCTTGAAAATGGTTATACCTTTCAAATTTGGAGTTCTGGGAACCACCTGACTATCTTATTCTCTCCAGCTGCTTTTTTAAATTCCCTGGATGGTTTAGGGGAGGCCAGCAGTGAGGTTGAACCTGATAATTATGCTAGGCAGGTGCTCTACCACCGAGCTACCTCTGCAGTCCTCACTGGATTATTTAATCCAGACTTTCAATACTCAGCCTACTGGACTCATCACTTGGACTGAGCTCCTACTAAGTAATTAGAGGCCCTAGGTATATATTCCCTCCTCTACCTAAAAATTCAAACCTCAAATGGCAATAGTGAGAGATTTTACAGAGAAAATATTAAATGATGCAGGAAACATCAAAAGAGGATGGAAGGAATACATAGAGTCATTATACAAAAAAGAATGGGGGGATGACCAACCATTTCAAGAGGTTGCATATGATGAGGAGCCAATGGTACTGAAGGACGAAGTAGAAGCTGCCTTGAAGGAATTGGCGAAACATAAGGCTCCAGGAATTGATGGAATACTAATAGAGATATTTCAAAAACAGATGCAGCACTGGAGGTGCTAACATGTTTATGCCAACAGATTTGAAAAACAGCTACCTGGCCAACTGACTACAAGAGATCCATATTTGTGCCTATTCCCCAAAAAGGTGATCCAACTGAATGTGGAAACTATCAAACAATATCATTAATATCACACACAAGCAAAATCTTACTAAAGATCATTCAAAAACAACTGCACCAGTATATAGACAGGGAACTGCCAGAAAATCAAGCCGGATTCAGAAGAGGGCAGGGAACCAGGGACATCATTGCTGATGTCAGGTAGATATTAGCCGAAAGTAGAGAATATCAGAAAGATGTCTTTCTATGTTTTCTTGACTAGGCAAAGGCATTTGACTGTGTGGATCGTAACAAACTATGGATAACACTTCAAAGAATGGGACTACCAGAGCACCTAATTGTACTCATGAGGAATCTGTATATGAACCAGGAGGCTGTTGTTGGATCAGAACAAGGAAACACTGCTTGGTTTAAAGTTGAGAAAGGTGTGTATCAGGGCTGTGTCCTTTCACCTATCTCTTCAGTTTCTGTGCTGAGCAAATAATCTGAGAAGCTTGATGTTATAAAGAAGAATGTGGCAAAGACTCACTAACAACCTGTGATATGCAGATGACACAACTCTGCTTGCTGAAAGTGAAGAAGATTTGAAACATTTACTGATGAAGATCAAAGAATATAGCCTTCAGTATGGATTGCAACAACATCCACACACACAAAAATATCCTTACATCTGGATCAATATGCAACTTCGCAATAAATGGAGAAAAGATTGAGGTTGTCCATGATTTTGCTTTACTTGGGTCTGCAGTCAACACCTGTGGAAGCAGCACTCAATAAATGAATAGACACATTGTTTTGGGAAAAGCTGTGGCAAAAGATCTCTTTTAAAGTATAGGAAAGTAAAGATGTAACGTTGAAAGTGAAGGTGCGCCTGATTCATGACATGGTATTTTCAGTCACATCATATGGTTGTGAAAGCTGGACATTAAACAAGGGAGACAGGAAAAGAATTGATGCTTTTGAATTATGGTGCTGGAGACATCTACTGAATATACCATGGACTACCAAAAGAACCAACAGATCTGTTCTAGAGGAAGCACAACCAGAGTGCTCCTTGGAAGCAAGGATAGCTAGAATGTGTCTTACATATTTTGGGCATGTAGTCAGGAGGGACCAATCCCTGTAGAAAGACATCATGTTTGGGATAGTGGCAGGTCAATGAAAAAAAGGAAAACCCTCCACTAGATGGATCGACACAGTGCCTGCAACATGGGCTTAAACATAAATAAGATTGTGTGCCTGGCACAGAATCAGGGAGTGTTTCGTTCTGTTGTACATAGTCACTATGAGTCAGACCGAACTCATTGGCACCTAACAAACAGAAATCTGAAAATGTTTGTATTTTGTTCATTCATAAATATTTTCTAAGTGAAAGATGGTTGTTTATGATTGAAGGTTTTAAATGACTGATAGTATCAGAAAGAGAAGCTAGGGTGAATAAAGATTGTTAGGTCATGCCAAGTATAAACTGAAGTTCAAGCATAGTACATAATTCTAAGAGTAATTTGATACAGTAATGAAAAATTAAAATGTGGTTAACAGAAGTAGTTTGTTTCAGTTATACATATGTGCTCGCGTACTTGAGTTTCATGTTAAATGTACTTATTATTTGCAGTTGAAAATGTTTGAAAGCAACTTTATATTTGAGAGCTCTTTTTACTTCTGCTAAATGTGTAAATATTGGTGTACTCAAGGGTGTTCTGTTCTCAGCTAGGGATCTAACTCAGGGCTTCATTCATGCTAGTCAAGTGTTTTATCACTGAGTTATATCCACACCACAACAGTACCATCGTTGATACTGTTCTTCCTCAGTAATCATAATTGCATTTCACATTTGAATTTTTTACATGCTGATGCTTCTTTCCATATTCTTCAGCTCCAGAACTCTGCTAGGTAAGTATGATCTATACAAAACCTATTCATTACATTTTGGCTAAAGCTCCTTTCCCTCATTTTGAGTAATTGCTTAATTTTCTATCAGTTACCCACACTAGAAACTTCAGAATCATCCTGAATTTCTAATTTCTCCCATCATCATACAGTTATTTGATTCTGCCTCATCTCTTAATCCCCTACATTTCTCTTAGTCCTGTCTTAGTTTAGTCTATTTTGTTACTAAAAGACCAACTTTTTGTTTTGTTTTGTTTTGTTTTCAGTACTGGGGGTTGGACCCAGGGCCATGCTTGCATGCTTTGCAAGTGCTGTACCACTGAGCTGCACCCCAGCCCTTTTTTTTTTACTTTTTGAGACAGGGTCTTGCTAAATTATACAGACTACCTCTGATCTCAAACTTGAGATTCTCCTGCCTCCACCTCCCGAGCTGTGGGGATTACAGGTTGTGCCACCGTGCCTGCCTAGGACCAACTTTTTAATTAGAAAGATTAGCACAGCTTTTTTTTTTTTTTTTTTTTGGCAGCACTGGGGGTTGAACCCAGGCCTTGCGCTTGCGTGCTCTGCAAGTGCTGGACCACTGAGCTGCACACTCAGCCCATTTTTTACTTTTTGAGTCAGGGTCTTGCTAAATTACCCAGGCTGCCTCTGGTCTCGAACTTGTGATCCTCCTGCCTCCGCCTCCCAAGCCGCTGGGATTACAGGCGTGCACCACCGCGCCCGGTTTAAGATTAGCACAGTACCTAAGAGTATGTGCTATAGACTCACATCTCCTCTCTCCCTCCCTCCTCTTTCTCTCTTTCTTTTTGAAACAAAGTTAATGGATTTATTAATTAGGGATAAGAGACAATACATGATTTAAATTTAAGCATGGACATTCAGAGAGAAAAAAGGAGATGCTTAAGGATAATCCATGTCCAAGATTTGGACATGGACTTCTCAAGAGAGTTGCCTAAGAAAAGAATCATAGTACGCATCCAACACATGGATGTAGGCTTCCTAAGAGAGAAAAGAACATCATGCCTTGCTTTTGCATCCTGCTCCCTGCCTCCTGCCTCCCATTTATATCATCATATATCCTTGAGAAGTTTCTTGGTCTCTCTGAATCTCAATCTCCTTGCCTTTAAGGTGAGGATAGTAATTGAACCTACTCTAACAGGGATGTTAAGAGGACTAAGTAATCAGTAAATTTTATAATAAAACCTAGTGTTAATGCAACTCAAATGGAGTTTGATCATGACTGGCTCTTATCTTCATCACAGCTCTGATTGTGAGGGCAGAAGTGCAGGATAGAGGTTAGAGGTTAGAGGGCAGAGGGCAGAGGATAGAGGGCAGAGGTGCAGGATAGGTAGAGGAAGTGCAGGATAAGGTTAGACTGAGAAACAGACAAGGCATATGAGTAGCAGAGTTCCCATGTTCCCACTAGTTTCATAAACCAGTATTTGTGAGTCAAGCTAAAAAAATGGCAACAATTTACAGAGATTATTGGAATTCTTGCCTGTATTGTAGAATAGGTGTTCTAAAAGTAGTATCGTCAGAGGTCCAGTTTGTGGTACCCAACTGTTCTCTTAAGCTCTGAAAGTTGTTACTGGCTGGGTGAGCTGGCATGCACAGATTATTCCATTTTAACAATTCATCTGTGGGTCTGGGATTTAGCTCAGTTGGTAAAGCACCACTCTGCATTCTCTGATGTCCTGGATTCGATTCCTGTCACCACAAAAATGGGAGAAGAATGTGGTAATCCATTCCTGAGGCAATCCTGAAACAGCCATTGAAAACCCTATGATGGTCGCTGTGAGTTGGACACGACTCAACAGCACCTAACAACAACAACAATTCATTTATGTTATGTGATTCAGCTTTTAGGTTGTTATTGTGTTAAGACAAGATTTTACTTTCTTAAGGTGAGGATAGTAATTGAACCTACTCTAACAGGGATGTTAAGAGGACTAAGTAATCAGTAAATTTTATAATAAAACCTAGTGTTAATAGTATTTCTCTTTTATTTTTCTCCCCCCCCCCCCACACTGATGCTGGAGATGGAACCCAGGGCCTTTGGGTATGCTAGGCAAGCACACTACCACTGACCCACAACCCCAGCCCTGTTTGCCCTTTTAAACAGTCTCAATTTTCTCCTTACCCATCAAATAAAAATTTTACTAAATTGTCATTTAAAAAAAAAATTTAATAAACATAAATGAGTGTCTCAGAACTTGAGCTTCAAAATGATGAAATCAACTCAAGGAACATTATATATACACAAAACTGGTTAGTAGGTTTGGCTTTGAAGCTTGGGTGTCTGTTTCCTATGATGACTAAAACTTGTAGTGGCAACTAGCACTGAGTGAGCACCCCTCATCTGCTACAAACTAATTATAAAGGGAATACTCAGGAACTCATTTGGAAAATGTAAAATGGCTCTGATTTTCAGTGCAGACACTTACCTAATTTTAAAATTTGTTGATAAAAATGAATCAGATAGCAAACAGATCTAAACAATCTTGAGTTGTTTTATCTTGAAGATTAGACACCTTGGCTGATGGGTAATGTCAGAGTTAAGAATCAGTATAAGAGTAGTTTGCTGTTACCTTATGTCTTCTGGGACTTTTTTATGCCTTAAGTTTCTGAATTTCAAGCTTCTCTGAAAAATCTTTTCAGAGCAAATAAGATGTGTCTTGTAATTTCTTGTGTACTCTTCAGTTACCCTTTTCTATCTAAATTCTCTTAAAATTGCTTCATACTAATTTGTGAACTTTGTCCCTCTACCTTCATTTTTTGGGTATTGTGTTAATCTTCTAAATTCCTTCATATTATTTTAATGGGAATTTAGAATGAGGAAAAGATAAATTTGTGTTATCAGCTTGCTGAGCTGAATTGGAAGTCTATAAGAACCTGAGAATCAGCTTGTTGAGCTTCAAAAGAAATAGAATAAAAGAAATAGGACTGCATTGAATCACTCATTAACTTGGGCATAATTGATATTTTGATACTGAGTCAGTCTGTCTTTCTGTCCCTCTTTCCTTCCCTCTTTTCTTTCTTTCTCTTGGGGTTTGAATCCAGGGCCTTGTATGTGCTCAGCTGACCCTATATGACTGAGCTACACACCCAGCCCCAAGAAAAAAAAATCTTTCTTGCTCAGAACATAGAATGCTTTTCCATTTTTAGCGTCCTTCAATAAAAACATTCCTTCATTTAGGTGTTGCAAAATTCATATTAACTTTCTTAGTATTTTTAGTAATGTATATATATTTTCTACTATGTATAACCTCTTATTCTTTTCCCTTTAACTTTTTTTTTTTTAATTTTACATGTGCTGCTTTTGGTTTTCATCTGTTTCTTCCTTTCCTAGTTGAGTTGGGGGTCACCAAGACCAACACTGGTAATAATTTGCTAGATGGACTCACAGGACTCAGCAAAATTGTTATATACTTTGGTTACATTTTATTTCAATGAAAGGATACAAAGTGAAATCAGTAAACAGAAAAGGTGCATGATGTGTAGTGTAAGAGAAAGCAGATTGAAGCTTCCAGGCATTCCCTTCCGTTATGGTTGAACAGTGAGGTACTTACTTATACAAGCAAAAATGTGGGATAATACATGGGACTATTGCTATGCAGGGAGTCTTACCTGTGATTTGGGATCTCACCTGTGACTTGGGATTTTTATTGGAAAATCAGTCTTGGAGGCATGTAGCCCCCTGAAACTGTTATCAGCTACATGAACTCTGGTGGACCCAGAGATCAACCTGAATATAGTAGGCCTCAGGCACACTAAAACAAGTTATTTTCACACAAGTCATGCTGATAGCATAAACTGTCAGGCCAAACTAATACACAGTGATGCCAAATCTCAGACATACTAAAACATTCTTATGAAGCAGAATATTCTGTAGGTTCAGAGGTCATCTTCCAGGAACCAGTCAGTGGCCAGTTAGTCCTAAGATAGGCCTTTCTTAGTATGTGTAAGGCTTGAGAACTGAGGCCTGCCAAGCAAACTTTTTCTTATATACCAGTAAATGTCTGTTCATTCCTCAAGATCTCACTTAAGTTCCATCTCTTCAGTGAAGAGTTACCTGGTTGACACTAACCCTTAATTGTTCCCTTATCTTTGCCCCTATAATTAGTTACAGTTACCTCCTTTGTAGCTGTATGTTAGTGTTTCATGAACGATTTTTAATTCATGCTACCTCAAATGTAAAAACCATTTTTCTTCTTTTTCCCCTTCTTCCTTTGGTTTGAAAAATTGTTTTTGTGTATTTGCATTTTGTATATAATATTTTACTCAGCAAATGTTATGCTATGTAAAGTGTTTTCAAATATACATTCTGACTTTTAGAATGAGGTGTATCTACATATTTGTGTATGCCTGTTCATTGATTAATCTGTTGAAGCAGGGTTTCAATATGTTACCCAGGCTGTTCTTGAACTCCTGGCCTTAAGTGATCCTCTTCCTCAGCCTCACAAGTATTTGGGACTGCAGGTGCTTTCCACCATGCCTGGGTAGAATGAGATATTTTCTTTATGTTTTCATTTTCTGTTAGAACGAATGTTTATGGTTCTATAGTTTGTGTAGTACACAACTCTTGGGGATTCTATTTATCTTACTTTTTGTATGGTGCTTCCTATACTTGTTCACATTATAAACTGTAAAATATACTAGTCTTGAACTCTTTCATGAATGAAAAGATTTTTATTTATGTATGTATGTGTATATATATTTTGGGGGGGGGCAGGAGGAACAGGGTCTCATTATATCTTCTGGCCTTGAACTTGTATTCCTCCTTCCTTAGCCTCTTGAGTTGTGGGATTACCAGTGTGCACCACCATGCGTGGCATAGATTATTATATCGTTTATGTTGCATCTTTACTTCCTTGGCTGACAAATAAGTGGTTGTTTTGACTTTGTTGCTAATTCTTATTTTTGTTTTTTAAATTTAAATTTAAATTTTTTTTTTAAAGCATTACTGGATGTTGAACCCAAAGCCTTATACTTGGCTAAGCAAGTGCCCCACCACTGAGCCTCACTCTTAGCCTCATTTTGTTTTTATTTTGAGATAGGATCTCACTAAGTTGCACAGGCTTCCCTTGGCTTCAAACTCAAAATCGTCCTGTCTCAGCCTCTTGAGTTGCTAGGATTACAGGTGTGCACTGCATAGCTAATTTTCAGTTCTTAACTTTAGCTTTTGTATGTTACCTCAAGCCTGAGAGCTCCAGATGTCTTCTAGTTCTGGCTGAAAGAATCTAAAGGAAGTTTCCTAATATGCAGAGAGTGGGAGGATTACCATATGCTTGGTTTTCTTTCTTTTCACCATTCTCCCTGGCATCCAATCTCATCAGATCTTAGAAGCTAAGCACAATCAGGCCTGGTTGAATGGGAGACTGCCTAGGAACACCAGGTGCTGTAGGCTTGGGAGAAGGACCTAGCAGCCCACTCCCAAAACGATCAGCCACTGAAAACTCTGAGTAGCAGAGAAGTACTGACAGTAGTTCCAGGCATGGCACAGTGTCGAATAGTGTTTCATCTGTTGTATATAGGGTCACTGAGTTGGATCTGACTTGATGGCACCTAACAAGAACAAGAAGAACATGTTACCTCAGGAGTTTATCTTTTCTTATAGATATTAGAACACTAGCAGGCAAAAGCATAGATGATTGTTCTTTTTTCTTCCCACAGTAGCATAGTGTCTTTGAACCAAGCCAAAGTTTATGAATTGATGGATTTTTCATCAGTTTTCTGTTGCTGCTGTAACAAAATCACCACAAACTCAGTAGCTTAGAACAACACAAATCTTATTCCTTTATTTTTTTATTTTTATTTGAGACAGGATCTCACTATGTATCCCAGGCTGGTCTCAAATTCGTGGTGATCCTCCTACCTCAGCCTCCCACATGCTGGGATTACAGACATGTGCCACCATGCCCAGCTCTACATCTTACTTTTTTATAGTTCTGGAGACTAAAAGTTTGAAATCGGTTTCACTGAGCTAAAGCCAAAGTGTTCTAGCGCCTTTGGGATAGAATCCATTTCATGGTCCTCTGAATTTATAGTGGCCATCTTTCTTGATTTGTAGTCTCTTCATCTTTAAAGAGCATCATTCCAATCTTTGCTTTTGTTGCCAAACGTCTTCTGTTTATTTGAAGTCTAATCGGCCTCTGCCTCCCTCTTACAGGGTCACTTGATAACATTTAGGGCCATCTGGGTAATCCCAAAATATTTCCCTTCTCAAGAGCCTTAATTATATTTCCAAAGTCCCTACTGCTATGTAAAGTAACATTCACAGGTTCTGAATATAAGGATTTTTTGGGGAGTCCTTATTCAGCCAACCACATATTGCTATAAAGCGGCACTTTTTTGGGTGACATTTTAATGCATGTTTTCTCTTCCTAAATAGGATATAATTTTCCCCCCATTGGAGTAACCTAGTGGGTTATTTTACTCAGCTCTTGATGCTCCTTTTTTTGTCTTTTCTATAATATGTGAATAGTTTCCATATACAGGCATCATGCAAAATTTCCCTTTTTTTCCCTGAAGAATATTATTTAATGTTGCCTTTTATGTTGTAGTTGGTGTAATACGGTGTCCAGTATGCCGCCAAGAATGCAGACAGATAGATCTTGTGGATAATTATTTTGTGAAAGATACATCTGAATCCCCTAGCAGTTCTGATGAGAAATCAGAACAGGTATGCTTCTTAATATTTCTTTATATTTCTATCTTGTTAGCAAAATGTAAATTTTTAGAAAAACATGTTTGGATAGTTAAGTAATTCAGGGTATTTCCGCTGTAATCATATCTTTCAAATTGAAATTAAAGAATAATTTTCTACTACAGCCTCTTACTTGGTTACTTGGTTAAATGAAACTTAAAGTCATTACTTAAAAAATCAAATTTTGCATAGCCTTATGTGTTCTGAGCCTTAGATTTTTACTTCCCTAATTGTTTGATCTGTAAGAGAAAGGATTTTGTTGAAAATAAATGGATAATATAATAATTTTATTTGTTGGACAATGAATTAACCAGCATATTTGAGAACAAGTTGGTAAAGTTTTCACTGTTGTATTTTGTGGATCTATATTTGGAAAATTAATGTAGATTTTTTATTTTAGGTATGTACTAGTTGTGAAGACAATGCAAGTGCAGTTGGCTTTTGTGTAGAATGTGGAGAGTGGCTATGTAAGACATGTATTGAAGCACATCAAAGAGTAAAATTCACTAAAGATCACTTGATCAGGAAGAAAGAAGATGTCTCAGGTAAGATAGATATAGTTTTAATGACTAATATTAACATTCCTCTTTTGATCCTGTAGCATGTTCTATTTATTATAAGCTATTTATTATGTATAAATATATAAAAGCTATTGCAAGCTTATTGATGCTAATAATAAGAATCAAGAAGCATCAATAAGAACTTAGAAAATTAGTCAAAAATTTCATTATGTTAAAAAACAATTGTTTTATTTTGGTACAGAGTCTGTTGGAGCATCTGGTCAGCGCCCTGTTTTCTGCCCTGTACACAAACAAGAACAGTTGAAACTTTTCTGTGAAACATGTGATAGACTGACATGTAGAGACTGTCAGCTATTGGAACACAAAGAACATAGGTACAGAAGTCATAATTGCTTATTGAAAAATACTGAAAGATACTTGTAAAATTGTTGTTCTTTTTGTTGTTGTTTTGTTTTTTGAGACAGGATCCTTGTAGGCCAAGATGGCCTCAAATTTGTAATCCTTTTGCCTCGTCCTTCCAAGTGCTGGATTACAGATATGTACCACTATGTCCAGCAGTTACTCTTAAAGCAAATATTGATCCCATAATTTTGTTTCTTAGTATTTTAAATCCAAATTTTATGTATTTTATTTCTTGAAGCAATATGTTTTGTGATAAATTAATGATTTTTATATTCATCTAATTATCTTATGAATATCTTATGAATATGATAAAATATATCATTTTGTGGGTTTGTAAATATGTTGTTGTTAGGTGCTGTCAAGTCGGGTCTGACTCATAGCAACCCTATGTACAGCAGAACAAAACATTCCCCGATTGAGTTAACTCAATCGGGGGAGAAATTGAGTTAACTACTCCCCCTTCTCCCTCCCAGGTGGATCTTGCTGTGTTGCCCAGGCTGGCCTCAAATTTACCATCTTCCTGCCTTACTCAGCCTCCCAAGTGAGTGGGATTACAAGCATGTGCCACTATGCCTGGCTTAATATATATGTCTTAGTCATGTGATTTCTTTGATAAATATATTGAAATTCAATCCAGGCACCGTATTGCAAGCATATAATCCCAGCTACTCAGGAGACGGAGGCAGAAGGATTGCAAGCAACCCCCAAATACTGCCTCCTCCAAATATATATGTATTTGTTGAAGTTCATTGCATAAAACAATTCTAATTCCTAATAATTATCGCATCATTACTTTGTGCCAGTCACTTTTCTGAATACTGAATGTTCATTTAATTCGTATGAGTTACTCATTACATTTAGTTACTGGTATTATGACTGTTTCAAAGATTAAGGAATCTGCTAACAGAAAGTTTTAGGTAGCCTGTACTAGTTGTGAAACTGGGATTTAGCTCAGTGGGTAGAGCACTGCGCTGCAGTCTCTGAGGTCCCGAGTTCGATTCCCAACACCGCAAAAATGGGAGAAGGACCTGGCAATCCACTCCCAAGGCAATCCTGAAACAGTCAGCCATTGAAAACCCTATGAAGGTCCCTGTGAGTCGGATAGCAACTCAACGGCACCTAACAACAACAATGTACTAGTTGTGAAGGTCTCAGAGTAAGTGGTAGAGGCAACATTGGAGCACTGGTATTCAGGTTCCAAATCTCTTTTTAACCTGTAATTTCATTTCCCCCCATATGGTATAGATAATATAGGATGTAGAATGTAGTATATAACATATCTCAAACTTGATTATATGAAGGTAATAATTTTTGTTCTTTTTCAAGGCATCTCTCACTATTATACTTAATATATCTTGGTAGCCTTAATTTGTTCTGTTCATAAAGGTCATGTTTTATCTGCAGCTTGGCTAATGTTTTAGTTGAAGTGATTAGTCCCGTGGATGCCTTCACATTTAGGGCCAAATATTCACATTGATGATCTTGTAATGGTCTCCGTGAGATATTAGATTACCTTTCTCACAGCTGCAGTCAGATCTTTTTTGAGCAGATTTTTATTTCTTTTTCTTTTTCTTTCTTTTTTTGTGGTACTGGAGGTTGAACCCAGGGCCTGTGCTTACATGCTTTGCAAGTGCAGTACCACTGAGCGGCACCCCGAGCCCATTTTATACTTTTTTTTTTTTTTTTTTTTTTTTTTTTTTTTTTTTTTTAGCTTTTTGAGACAGGGTCTCACTAAATTGCACAGACTGCCTCTGGTCTGGAATTTGTAATCCTCGTGCCTCTGCCTCCCAAGCTGCTGGGATTACATTGAGCAGATTTCTTACATAATGTTGTTGTTGTTGTTTTTAATTTTCTTTCCTCCTCTCACCTCTTCTCCTCTCCCTTCCTGTCTTCTTCTGCCTTCCCTTTTCTTTCCTGTCTTCCTTTCTTCCTTCTCCCCTCCCTCCCTCTTTCTTCCTTTCTTTTCATTTTCCTTCCTTTCTTCCTTTCTCTCTCTCTGTCTCTTCCTTTTTTCTCTCTTTCTCTTTCTCTCTTTCTCCCTCCCCCCCTCCTTCCTTCTTCCCCTCCCCTCCACTCTTCTCTTCCCCCCGCAGCTCAGGGCCTCACACATAATTTGTAAGTACTGTACCACTGAGCTGTAACCCCAGCCCATTTTTTACTTTTTAAAATTTTGAGACAAGGTCTTACTAAGTTATGTAGGCTGTTTCTGGCCTCAACCTTGTTATCCTCCTGCCTCAGCCCTCCAAGTTGCTAGGATTACAGGCATGTACCACTGCCTGGCTATTTACACAGTGATTTAAATTAATGGTGAGAGGCGTGAAGAAAGGAAGACAGGACTGGCTGCCATGGCATGCCTGTAATCCCAGTGTCTCTGGAGGCAGAGGCAGGTGAATTTCAGGTTTGAGGCCAGAGGCAGCCTGTGTAACTTAATGAGACCCTATCTCTAGATAAAAAATTTAAAAAGGGGGTGGTGGTACAGCTCCCTGATGGAGTGCTTGCAAAGTATGCATGAGGCCCTGGGTTCAGCACTTCTAGTACAAGAGGTAAAAGAAAAAAAGAAAAGAGAAGGAAGGCAGTATATTTTTTTGCCATGAAAAAATAGCTTCCTTGGGCATTGCTTCAATTTAAGGAGGGAGGGGGTGGTAGAAGAGTAGCTTCACCTTAAAGTTTAATTATAATCCTTCCCTTTTTTCTTTACCACTTATATCTAATTATCTCAGTGTGTCCTCTTGAATATAGGGAAAAGTAACTCTTTTCTCCGCTTGTACTCACACTCAACACGGAGCATTTCTATGACTATTTATGTGGGGTTTTTTCTTGATTTTGACAATTCTCCAAACCCAGCTAAGTGTACTATAATTCAGTTCACTTCTAACACTCTCCACCTGGAGTTAGAGTCTGATCCCATTGGTTAAGAGCCTCATCCCATAGACTGCCTCTAATTCATATGTCAGTTATAAACTGGTATCTCCTCTTTGAGTGTCATGATTTGCTAGAATGGCTCATAGAATCCAGGGACCTCTTAAACTTACTACTGCCATTTTTTTTTTTTTAACAAAGGATATTTTAAATAATGCAAATGAACAGCCACGTGATGAAATATGTAGGGCAAGGTACTGGAATAGGCAGGTGGAGTTTCCATGTTGTACATCACTGGTACATCACTGTGACAGAAACTGACAGAAGCAAATTTATTGTTATTGTTAGGTGCTGTAGAGTCAGGTTCTACTCACAACGACCCTAGGTACGGCAGAATGATACAGTACCTGACACTGTGCCATGCCAGCCACTATGTCAGTGCTTCTCTGCTATTCATAGAGTTTTCATTATCAGATTGTTTTGTGATTATTTTGGGAGTAAGTTGTGAGGGCCTTCTCCTGTTTTTGCGGTGCTGGGGATTGAACTCAGGGCCTTAGAGAATGCAAAGCAACACTCTCCCAACTGAACTAAAGGGGGGAAATATTTGTGGAGGTTCACAGAGGATCAATCCATAATGGCAGTGGGGCAAGCATGGCGGCAGCATATGGCTTCACCAGGTGAGATGACCTTACATCTTCGTGAACAGGAAGCAGAGAGAGCTTTCCAGAACCAGGGGTCTGGGTAAAATTCTCCAAAGGCCCAACTCCAGTGGCTCATTTCTATCAAACTAGGTCTTGCCTCCCATCGTTCCATAACCTCCCAGGATAGCATCACCATCCGGGGACCTAATGTTCAAATATGACATTTGGGGAACATTTAAACCCAAACCATAACACTTTGCCCCTGGCTCCTGAAGGCCATGGCCATCACTTTGTGTCAAATGCATTTTATCCAACTTAACGAGTGCCCAGAGTCTTTACAGCTTCAACTGTGTTTAGAAATCCAAGTCCAAAGTCCATTAAGACTTAAAACAAACTTAGCTGTGGGCCCCGGCAAAACAAAAAACAGGTTATATATTTTCAACATACAATGACACAGAGTAAGCATTCCCATTCCTAAAAGGAAGAATGGGGATACAGAAAGGAAAGATCGGTCCATCACAAGAACAATATCCAGCTGGACACACAAATCCTTTGGGCTCAAATCTGGCATCATCTGGGCTCTAACAGGCTTGACTGGCTCTGTACCCCTGGTCTTGTCATTTGCAGCACTTACAACTCAATTGGTCTGGATCCACTTCTTGCTGGCAACTTCCCTTGGTGGTCATTTCAGAGTGCTGGCATCTTAAACATCCTGGTGTCTCCATTGCTGCTTAGGCTCCACCCTTACAGCTTCAGCTATTTGTGGGCCTCTCTACAGGGCATACAACCCTAGCACACAGGCTTAGCCTCCATAACCCCTTAACTCTTGCATTTTTCATGCCTACAAATTATTACCACATGGATGTTGCCAAAGGTTTCTGCTAGCTTGAGAGTAGAATCACCCTTTTGAACAACAGTTGCAGCAGCAGACTCTATGCCCAGACCAAAAAACTATTTTCCTTGGTGGCCCTCTTGCACTGGAGTGTTTCAGAGGCATTCATTTTTCAGACACTCTCCTTTCACACCTTGGGGCCTTAGGTGGGAGAGGCCTGGCCAGTTCCTTTGGTGCCTCTGGGTCATCTTTTTGTTCCAGCACAGAGGAGCCTTTTCTTTACAGCTATTTATCTAATTAACAGTTACCTGCTTGTCAGGATCAGCCCTGTCCATAGTAACCTTAGACAAGCCATAGGTTTTTTCCCTCTTTAAACTGTACATTTCTTAGATCTTCTTCCTGTCTTTTGCTACATTTTTTGTCTTTATAGATCTAGTTAAACACAGCAAGTAAGAGCCATGGTTCAGCTGCCCTTGTGACACTTCCCCTGCCAGGTTAATTAGTCCGTTACTTTTGCTTTCAGCCACACTCAAACCTTTAGGACATGGCTAAACTACATAAAAGCTCTTTGATAGAACATAGTATGGATCGCCTCTAGCCTGGTGCCTGAGTCCTCATTTTCCTTTGAAAACCTGTGAGCACCACCCACATTTCTATTGGAGGTGGTATTCTGGTCGTCCAGACACTCACCAGAACCATCCCTCAAGCTCTGCTTGTAGCATTTCAGGGCCTCTCTCGCCAAACTGTTCCTGCAGGTAAGTTCCAACAGCATATGAACCACATGGCCAAGTTTCTGCACAGCAACAACCCCACTCCTAATACCATTTTTCTGTATTGATGAGCTGATACATTGCTGTGTCAGAGAACCCAACATAAGCAAACTTACGGAGAAAATAGTTACGTGGGACTCAAAGTTATGGGCCTTTAGAGGTTTTTACTCAGGCCCCTTGTTCTGGGGGCCCTTTACTTCCTGATCACGAAGATGTAAGGTCATCTTCCATAGGCCCTACTGCATGCCACCAGTATGCCTGACCTGCTGCCATTATGGACTGATCCTCTGACCATGGTAGATATTTCAACTTTTAGGTTTATTTTGTCCTGCATTCATACAGTCAATCTTGAGCAATGCCCAATATCAGCTGATTTTTTCTTATGTAAAATCCTAGTAGTTACAACTAGATGGCACTTATAGGCTGTTGTCGTAAGTTCTAGTCTATACACGTATGTGTTCCGCATGGATAATAGCAGCCCAAAGGAACTGGGGAAAGAGACTGCTTTTGGTGCTTCAGACATGGCCTGCTTTGTTCAGGCTTCTTGGAACTACAGAGTTCTTTTGAATTTTTCCCTTCTTCTTCCTAGTTTGGTTTTGCAGTTTTATTTTTTATATCTTCATTGTGGGAAAATTCAAACATACATGAAAGTATAATAGTAAAATGAACCTATTTCCCTAGCATTAGCTTCAGCAATTTTCAAAACATCATCCATTTATTCTAATTTATCTATCTGTCTATTCATTCATTTATTTTTTGTTCTACTGAGGGCCTGAACCCAGGGCTTGCATATACTTTACAAACACTCTACCACTTAGCTGAACCCCCAGTCCCATTTTGTATTTTATCTTGAGATGAGGTCTCACTAAGTTACACGGGCTGCCTCTGTCCTCAAACTTGCTATCCTTCTGCCTTCACTTCTTGAGTCTTTGGGATGACAGGTAGGTGGCACCATGCCTGACTTTATTTATTTTGAGATAAGGTCTTGCTATATAGTTTAAACTGGACCGAAACTCGCTATGTAGTAGCCCAGGCTGGCTGTGAACTTGTGATTCTCCCGCCTTAGCCTCCCAAACTTTGGGACTACCAGCATGTGACACTAAGTCCGGCTGAACCATTTATTTTTCATATATGCCCCACCCCTCTTATCACTCACTCTCTCTCGACCTCTGCCATGGTTATTATTAAGAGAATCCCATCAGTAATGTCTGCCTTTAGCTGCATCATACATTGAGC
Source organism: Pedetes capensis (assembly GCA_007922755.1). Taxonomy (NCBI): domain Eukaryota; kingdom Metazoa; phylum Chordata; class Mammalia; order Rodentia; family Pedetidae; genus Pedetes; species Pedetes capensis. Next base: position 39,391 of record VMDO01016622.1, read on the forward strand.
TACAAATATGCTGGAGGCTGTATTTTGTTATATTCCTAAGTAATCCAGTGGGGCTGGGATTTAGCTCAGTTGGTAGAGCGCTGCGCTGCAGTCTCTGAGGTCCCGAGTTCAATTCCCAGCACCGCAAAAATGGGAGAAGGACCTGGCAATCCACTCCCAAGGCAATCCCGAAACAGTCTGCCATTGAAAACTCTATGAGGGTCACTATGAGTCGGATGCCGACTCGACGGCACCTAACAACAACAACAAAGTAATCCAATATACATATTATCTAGATTTAAGATGGTCTGATTTAACAATATTGCAAAAGCAATATGCATTCAAATAAAAACTGTACTTTGAAGCTGGGTGCTATCGTGCATGCCTGTAATCCCAGTGACTAGGGAAGCTGAGACAGGAGACTCCCAGGTTTGAAACCAGAGGCAGCCTGCACAATTTAGCTGACTTGTCTCAAGATAAAAGAAAAATAGAAAAGGGGGGAAAGGGTTGGGAGTACAGCTCAGTGGTAGAGCATGAGGCCCTGGGTTCAATCCCCGAAGTCCTACCAAAAAAAAAAAAAAGAAGAAGAAGAAGAAAAAAGAAAAAGAAACCATACGTTGATTTTTGATCTTTTCCCAGGCCAGCAGTACATGGTATGATATTCTCAATGCTGAGTAATGTCAAGGAGCCATATTTTAGGTAGTTTTAATACTAGGAGCTAGTAGTATTCCCAGATATGGAATATATCTATCTTTTAAAATCGAAAAATACTAGAAAGGGGTCATGAGAGGACAAGGGAGAATTGAACATGAACAATGTACAGTGAAATTCATGTATAGAAATGTCATAATGAGACCCATTAATTTATACATTAGAAATTACCAATAAAAAAATCCAAAAATACCAAGCAAATATTAGGCTTCTTGTTCTTAGAGTTGTTGGTGACAGCAGTTTTATTTTTCTTCATCTGTGGAATGTCATGGTTCAGATTACTGTTAAGAATTTGAACCATTGGTTAGGCCTTTGGATTTTTGCTGGATTTATCAATGAGCTGGTGCTCATGTGTTGTTTACCAGTGCATTTAAATTAGTCCTACTTTAGTCTACAGTTTCTGATACTACAATGATATCAGTACATAGTGTATTATTACACTTAAGACTTGCATCAAGTATAAATCACTTTTAACCAAATATGACTGTAAGCTGGTGAACTAAAATAACCCAGTGGCAATATGGTAAATGTAGTTTGTGTCCCTCTCATATGAAAGCAAATTGTGGCTGGCATTTTTTCAATATGGAGACAGAAAAACAAACATCAAGATCAGTCACTGAGTACCACTTTCCTTTAAACTGTTGCGTACTTTCTGTGCTAAGACCACATCAAAGATTATTGATGCAATCATGGTGCTACTTTATTCAAGCCTCAGGGTTTGGTTGATAGTCTCTGTGAGCTATCTACTTTTTTTTTTTTTTTTTTAATAGGCCACACAGGGTTATTGTACAGAGAATTCGTCAGCAACATTTTAAATTTTTTTATTAAAATGGTAATCTTTTTGTTCACCAGGTATACTATACTATCTCATTTTAAAGATCTCTGGACATGAGCAGTTGTGGTTTCCATTTAGCATGTGTAATCAAGACTGGCCTTAGTGTGAATTTCTATAACTTTTGATTCACAATACTAGGCAGATGAAATGTTCGCCAGACATAATATCCATCCCAGTAATACATTTGGGTAAAGCAGATGTAACACATAAAATGTATTAAAACATTCTAATTTTAATGTAAACTTTTACATTTATCCCATCAACCATTGCCACCTCCCGGTCTAAGTTTAACATCTGTTAAGACTTAATGGTAACCACTATTAGTACTGAAGATTTCAGAATCTTAGAATATTGGATTTTAGCTGGGCATGATGGCTCATGCCTATAAATCCCAGCGACTTGGTAGGCAGAGGCAGGAGGAGCTCAGGTTCAAGGCCAGAGGCAGCCTGTGTAACTTAGCGAAACCCTGTCTCCAGATAAAAGTATAAAAAATGGGCTTCTGTGTCAAGGAGTTAAATGTCTCTTTTCTGTTTTCTAGCTTTTTACCCATTCAGGTTTATATAGTTGACCCTTGAGCAAGCATAGGTTTTAACTGTGTGGGTCCACTTATACATAGATTTTTTTCTTTACTCTTTTTTCTTTCTTTTCTTTTTTTCTTTCTTTCTTTTTTTAAAAAATTTTCAACAATCTGAAAAAAACTCGATAGTTGGGTGTGGTGACACACTCCTATAATTCCAGCAACTTGGGAAGCAGGGTCAGAGGAGGATCAAGGCCAGAGGTAGCCTGTGTAACTTAGGGAGACCTTGACTCAAAAAAAAAAAAAAAATTAGTCAGGGGTATGGCCCAGTGTTAGCACTTGGAAAGTATGTGCGAGACCCTAGTACTCCCACACGCCAAGTACTCCCACAGACTAAAAAAGCAAAAGCAAAACAAAAGACCCCTCCACCCTTGAGATAACCTATGTAGTGAAGTATAGAAGTAGAGAAAATGTCATGAATGTGTAATGTATATGTAGAAATCAGTCTGTTTCCTCATTCCTACCATGAAATATAGACCACTAATATCAAAAGTTAAAATTTATTAAAACTTGAATACCAATGTGTGACACCATTCCAGTTGGGAGAAATATGAACAAATGCAAAGATTTAGTATTAAATCATAACTACAAACAATTAACTCTAGTACCTGTTGTTGTTGTTAGGGGCCATCGAGTCAGTATCTGACTCGTAGTGACCCTACATATTATAAGTGAAACACTATTGTCATGCTTCTCTGCTATTTGTGGGGTTTTCAATGGCAGATTGTTTTTTGGAAGTGGATTGCTGGGTTCTTCTCCCAAGCGTGTAGCACCTGTTCTTCCCAGGTCGTCCCCCATCCAAGTACTAACCAGGTCCGACCCTGCTTAGCTTCCGAGATCTGACAGGATCGGGCGCCACAGTGGCAGCAGGCATACATATTGTACTACTGTAATAATTTCATAGGCACCTCTTGTTGCTATTGCAGTGACTTCAAGTGTTTGGAGTATATGTAAAATACTGTGTGATACTGATCATTTCTATGTGAGTGATTTATCTCTTTAATAAATTTCATATCATAGTGAAAGTGACCTAGGAGCTTTCAAGTATTTTCTACTGTATATAATCATACACAGTTAAAATATGTGTTAATGGACTGTTGATACTATCACTAAGGTTTCTGGTCAATAGCAGGTTGTTGTTGTTGTTGTTGGCGGTGGTGTTAGGTGCTGGCAAGCTGAGTCTGACTCATAGCAACCCCATGTACCACAGAATGAAACACTCTCAAACACTGTGCCATGCCTGGCCCTATGTGCAGTGCTTCTCTGCTACTGCTATTCATAGGGTTTTCAATGGCTGCTGCTTTCGAGATTATTTTGGGAGATGGCTGCCAGGTCCTTCTCCGATTAATTGTGGTGCTGGGGATCGAACCCGGGGCCTCAGAGTACGTAGAGCACCACTCTAACAACTGAGCTAAACCCCAGCCCCAGCAGGTTATTAGTAGTTAAGTTTTTGGGGAGTCAGATGCTATACATATATTTTCCACTGTGGAATCTACATCTCTTGCCCTGGGGTTTTTTCTAGGGTCAGCTGCATTACCTTGATTGCCCAGCTGGAGGTTACCTGTCTCTTCCAGGCAATTAGAGGTCAGGCCCTCCGACTTTTAGAATGTTTTCAAACTGGGGTAAAATACAGGTGTGTAAGGTTAGGGTACTTTAATATTAGGAACCAGTAGGGGCTCTACTGATCTACCTAGCCTTCCAGTAATGCTCTGTTAAAACCTTTGTTTCAGCCCCATCAATGTCTGCTGTATTCATCCTATTTTACATATCTGTCTAAAGATTATCAAATGCCTGAGGTGAATACCTTTACCTCTCCCTTTTGTCATTCCCTGTTTTCTTATGAGCCACTGATTTTCTTAGCATCTGTAATACCCATAAAAGAGAAGCTGAAATAGTAAAACTGGTAAGTCGTCTTGAATCATTGCTAGATTTTGCAGCATGAAGTCAGATGGAATGTCTATACAAAAGGGTTAATCATTATTTACTATATTCTGTGAGACATACTCAGTAGATGACTGTTGTAATCAATATAGTACTAATATCATATGGCTTGCATAAGAAATATATCAGCTACTTATTCTGGGGAGTTCCAGTTGGTATTTGTAGGACTGTTGCCTTTCTTACCCCACCCCCCATTATATAATTTACTTATTTATTTTTTGAAGCAGGGTCTCTTTGTGTAGCCCAGTTTGTCCTGGAACTCACTATTGTAGACCACGCTGGCCTTGAACTCATGTTGATCATCCTGTCTTAGCCTCCCAAATACTGGGATTATACGCATGCACCACCATACCTGGCTTTAGGGAAAAAAGCTTTACAGTGAATTTTATCTGTTCTACCAAGCTAGCTGTTTTTGTTTGTTTGTTTGTTTGTTTTTGGGAAACAAGGTCTTGCTGTGTAGCCCAGATGATAATCATCGAACTTGGGATCCTCCTACCTCAGTCTCCTGAGTGCTAGGATCAAAGACCTCAACTCTCATACCTGGCAAGCTAGCTGTCCTTTAAGGAATAACATATGTGTTTTGGATTATATAAATATTTTTCTTGAAGAAGTTGACAATATGGATCAACAAAATGAGCCCATTTCTCTGTTGTATACTTTCTGGTTTTAGTAGTTTCCATACTTTTCCTCACTTGTACTACCTAATGTCCCAGCATATTCTTTTGGAGTGGCCCTGAGACGTGTCTGTAGCTCAGACTTGCTGAAATCTGAGTTTACCCTACTGTCAGGATGTGCCTCAACACTCTCTTGTTTTCATTTTAGTTATTTATTACACAATAAAAATGATTGCCTAATTATCTTTTTTTATTAATTTGCATTTTCTTATGTATTTGCTTCTCAGGGCTTGGGTCCTAAATTCCATTAGTAACTTTTACCACTGCAACTAACAGCAGCTGCAGTTCCAGTGCCATAAATAATTAGGTAGACATCCAGGAATCAGAGGTCCATTAATCCTCACCTTTTTAACCTCTTCTTCCCAAACCACATGTTTTAGTGAGTTAAGGTCATTCAGATGATCCCACTTCTGGTGCCAACTATAAAACTAGAGAACAGTGCACAAAACTCCTTCACTTTTTATTTTTATTTTTATTTCTTTATTTATTTGAGGCAGATTCGCACTCCATAGCCCCGGCTGGCTTCAGACTCAAGCTTCTTCTGCCTCAACTTCCTAATTGAGGTTGAGATTATAAATGTGTGCCACCACACCTGGCCAAGACACCCCCTGCCTCACTTCTGACACTAGTTGTAAGATTGATTCCCCAAGACTATTCCTAGGTTTGATAATTTGCTAGAATTCACTGAAAGCTGTTTTACTCACATCTATGTTTATCATACCATGGGGCTGGGATTTGGCTCAGTTGGTAGAGTGCTGCACTGCAGTCTCTGAGGTCCTGAGTTCAATTCCCAGCACCGCAAAAATGGGAGAAGGACCTGGCAATCCACTCCCAAGGCAATCCCGAAACAATCAGCCATTGAAAACCCTATGAGGGTCGCTATGAATCAGATACCAACTTGAGGCACCTAACAACAACAACAGCAATGTTTATCATAGTAAAAGGATGCAGATTAAAATCAGCCAAGGAAAAGATGCATGGGGCAGAGTCCAGGACAGTTCCAAAAGCTGTCATCTTATAGTGGCATCAAATTGTTGCTGTCCAGTCAAGTCAGACTCAGTAACCCTGTGTGCAATAGATTGAAACAGTCCTCAACACTGTGCCATGCTTGGCACTATGTCAGTGCTTCTCTACTATTCATAGGGTTTTTAATGCTGATTGTTTTGGGATTGCTTCTGGAGTGGCCTGCCAGGTCATTCTCCCATTTTTGCAATGCTAGCGATCAAACCCAGGGTCTTAGCACACACAGAGCAAGTACTCTATCAGCTGAGCTAAACCCCAGCATCATAGACATCATTGACTTCTGACAATGATGTATGACAATAGACATAGACTACTGCCAAACAGGAAAGTTCACCTGATTCTTGGTATCTAGAATTTTTATTAGGGTTCTGTTATATAAACATGATGCAATGACTGCATGACAACCCTCCATTACCTGGACAGCTCACCCTGAGATTGATACGATACTGTAAATTACATCATTACCCTAAACTTATCATCTGGCTCGACTCAAGGTTCCCAAATAAACAAAGATACTTTTTCTTAGGCAGGACATTTCAGCAATTTAGGGATTACCTGCCAGAAACTGAAGGTAGAAGCTAGATTTCTCTTGGGGCAAGGCTAAATTCTTCACTATACAGTCTTCCACTTGCACTTTAGTAGCAAAAACATCTATTTCAAACTCATCTCTCTGTGTACATGTGATTTCTTAGACTCATAGATCACCATCTTTATCTATTAAGAGAGCTGTATAACCTTAAAACTAGTTCACTTCTGCATGTAATCTTAATTCTTTCTGCTCCATTCAGTCTCCTTTTTCTGTCTTTATCTGGATTTACAACCTTCTAGGGTTTAAAGTTTCAGTTCTTACATGCTTGTTGATCAAGTCAGGTTTTCCCACCTTTTTTGAGTAAACTATTCAATTGTTAAGTAATTTATATTTTCTTAGAAAATCAATTTAGTAGAGATTTAAAAACATTAGCTTTGAATTAAACTGCATTGAGATTTTACAGATATCTAAGGCTGTATGTCTTATTTGTACAGCTGAGTTTATTTCCTTAGTCTTTATTAGCATGGCCATAAAATTTGTGGCTTTTATTGGTCATTTTAGCAATGCAATTCTTGAATTCGTTTATTCTATTTGAAAATGTTCTAATTCTCACAATTCTTTTGTCTTGATTTTCTCCACAGTTTGATTTTGTTTTACGTTTCTTAGAATCTTGCATTGCATTCTTAGTTTACCAAAAAAGATGATGAACTCTGTTTTGTGTGTAATTATGGGTATTTTTTAAATGTAGAAAATTTATTACCATCTTTTATAAGATTGTGAGAGTTGACTGAGAATTGTACCTATAATTGTACCTTAGCATTGTAAGTGCTCAGTAACACTTTAGCTATTACTACAACTATTAACATTGCAACCTACATGTTTTCTTCTCTCCCTCTTTAAAAACACTTTGTTGAGGCCTTTGGCTTACTTTATGGCCTTGGAAATTGTTTTAAAAAGAGAAAACAGCTGTAGAACTGTATGAAACTTTGTACCTGAAAGTTTTTCAAGGTTTCTAGCCAAACTAAAATCATATTTATAGTGAAGGAATAAAAATGGTATGTTGTTGTTGTTGTTAGGTGCTGTCAGGTGGGTATCCAACTCATAGCGGCCTTATGTACAACAGGCAAAACACTATTGTCAGTTCTTCTCTACCATTCATAGGGTTTTCAATGGCGGATTGATTTTTGGGAGTGGGTTGCTAGGTCCTTCTCTCAAAAGATGGTATAGAATTGGAAAAACTAAGAATGGGAGAAGAAACATCCACGGAGCGAGATTTCAGTTTTTCAGAGTCAGTACCAGGAACTAGAAGATGCTAGAACAGTGACTTCAAAAGTCAAAAATTGAGGATCAGATTTTTAACTAAAATTATATAGTCAAACTATAAATTAAAGTGAGGATTTGTTGTTAGGTGCTGTCGAATGTGAGGGTTGTTGTTGTTGTTAGGTGCCGTCGAGTCGAGTCCGACTCATAGCGACCCTATGTACAGCAGATCGAAACACTTGCCGATTCTGTGCCAGGCAAACCATCTTATTTATGTTTAAGCCCATTGTTGCAGACACTGTGTTAATCCATCTGGTGGAGGGTTTTCCTCTTTTCCGTTGACCTGCCACTCTTCCAAACATGA
>VMDO01016623.1:0-47306 GCA_007922755.1 Pedetes capensis
CAATTATGTTTAAAACACACATTACTTTGTTACTAAAACTGAAAACCATGACATAAATGGCCAAATGATTATCTTAGCATGTGTGTGGAAAATACAATACTTGCATAAATTTACAGACAACTGAATTAGAAAATCATAAAAAGGAGTCTAATTAATTGATATCACCCTAAATAAGAAGGGTACATTTTAGATATATCACTTCAAAATTAAAGAATATTCAGACATTCACAATATATCACTGATTTATAAACAATTAAAAATTCAAAGTGCTAACTTTATTAGTCATTAATTAGACTAAATATATATGTAAGAAATTAAAATCAAATATATAAAATCAAATATTTCAGGGAAACATTTAAATAGTTTAAATCAAGGCCAGGAGGAGGCCTTTATTTTCTTCTGGCTTGCTTATCTGCCCTCTACTGGCAAAAAAGAGAAAAATGAAAAGTAAAGCATATTTAGACACAACACATTGGAAAACAGCACTTTTTTTCTAGTACCAGTGGGTTGAGCCCAGGGCCACATGCATTCTAGGCAAGTAAAAAGCACTTTTTTTTTTTTGGTACTGGGGTTGAACCAAGGGTCTCGCACCTATATGCTTTGCAAGAAAAGCACATTTTTAAATAAGAAATGTTTAGTGTTATAAACAATTTCATTAGACCAGATTAATTTGCTGTTATAAATTTCATATTTGAAGGAACATTCATATATTAAGCATACTGCACATGAATTAGGATTGGAGAAATAAAATGGGATTTGGAAATATTTCACTACTTAACATACTTCAGATAAATGACCATGCTAAAATAAGAATATATTGTTTCTATTTTTATATATTTAGCTCAGTTGTTATAGTGCTCCTCTGCACTCACTGAGGACCTGGGTTCAATCCCCAGCACTGCAAAAAACAGAAGGACATGGCAATCCATTCCCGAAGCAATCCTGAAACAATCAGCCATTGAAAACCCTATGAGGGTCACTATGAGTTGGACTCCACTGGACTGCAGTTAACACCACCACAACATCTTTACATATTAACAAAATAAACATGAACTAGATATGAGTTCCATTGCTGTTGTTATTAGGTGCCCTCGAGTCAGTGTCTGACTCACAGCAACCACAAAACACTATTGTGCTTCCCTGCTATTCATAGGGTTCTCAAGGGCTGATTGTCTTTCGGGAGTAGATTGCCTGGTCCTTCTCCGAAGCCTACTGCACCTGATGATCCCAGGCGCGTCTCCCATCCAACTACTAACTAGGCCCCGCGCTGCTTAGCTTCCAAGATCTAGTTCCATTAGCATAGTAGTTCAAATGGGTCTGATTACTGGATACTGTAAACCAATTGGAGGTTAATAAAGATGGTTTACATGGGTTTATCTCTAGTCCTACCTGAACGACATTTTTACCAAAGTGTAAAATGCAGATTAGTGAATCCCACCCCATAAAGATCTTGATAGACTGGACATTGAGCAGATCCTACTCCATTAAAATTAAACTGGAATTACCTCACCAGTTCAAAATTTGCCAAGGCATGAGATTCTGTCTGATGTTTCAGTCACTAGCAAACTCAAAATACATCTACAGTACGATACGAGTGTAAAAATTAGCAGTAATCATCCTGATTAAATGCTTTGTGTGTGCCTGAACACTTTGCAAATATCATAAAACCCCACAATAATGTAATTTTCTATCAGTAATGGGCTCATTTATTGTCCAACTCAATAAGAAATTTATTATTTCTTCTCAAAAAGCAATGAGCTACAATTTGTTATCTAGGGAAGGAAGATTCAGAAATGACAATCTCTATATTTTCAGATTCCCAGAATACAAAATTAAATTTGTTGAGCACAGCATAAATTCTAAAATTTTTGTACTCATACTGAAAATACAATATGAAAGCCCCACATGCTACTGAAATTTTTAGACCTAAATTTTTCTGGGCAGTTTTATCTTTTAAAGTTAACTTTTTTGAAATTTAATATATATTCTGGGCACAATTCATATATATATGCATATATATGAATTATATATATGAATATATTATATACATGAATATTATATATATATTCATCTATATAATTCATACATATATGATGAATATATATATATTCATCTATATATAGATGAATATATATAGATGAATATATATAGATGAATATATATATTCATATATACATAGATGAATATATATAATATGCATGTATATAATATATTCATATATAATTCATATATATATAGATGAAGTTTTACAAAGTAAATACACCCAAGGAACTACCAAAAAATCAAGAAATGAGTATACCAGAAAGTCAGAAGCCTCCTTCTGCCTGAATTATGCTTTTACTTTCATATAAGTGAAATTATAATAGGTACTCTTTTTTGGTGGGGTGGGGAATATTAAAGACAGAGTCTTCCTATGTAGCTCATTATCCTCCTACCTCAGCCTACAAGTACTGGGATTACAGGCATATGCCACCATGCCCAGCAGAGTATATATTCTTAATGTCTGACTTCTTTCCCTTAATTCATGTTCATAGGATTTATACATGTTGGATATAAAAATAGTCATTTAATTTTCCTATAATTTCTCTAAAGTATACCAATTTATCCATTCTGCTATTAATTAATAAGTTTTTGGATTGTTCAGTTTTCCCCTTTTCTTAGGTATTATCTAGGAATAGACAGTCTAGCTCATGGGATTTGCATATGTTTAACTTTAGTAAATACTGTCCTAGTTTTCCAAAGTGAATCCATTCATAATTTATATTCTACCAAGAGCATAGGGGATTTCTAGCTATTCCACACTCAGGATAAATAAGAGGCCCTGTCAGTGCTTTTGTTTTGCTTTGTTTTAATTTTAGCCATTGTTTTGAATTGTCTCACGGTTTTACATTGTATTTTCTGATGATTAATAGTTTTAAGTACTTTTTATAAGCTTATTGGCCAACTTTAGTAAATGTATTGATTTATAAAGTACTTGCTCAACTCATCTGCTCACTTGTCTATTATGTTGTGTATTATCTTGTTTGTCGATTTTTTAGTAGCTCTTCATATATTCTGGATTGTGGTTGTTAGGTGCCGTCGAGTCAAGTCCAACCCATAGCGACCCTATGTACAGCAGATCGAAACACTTCCCAATTCTGTGCCAGGCAAATGATCTTATTTATGTTTAAACCCATTGTTGCAGGCACTGTGTCAATCCATCTGGTGGAGGGTTTTCCTCTTTTGCATTGACCTGACACTCTCCCAAACATGATGTCCTTCTCCAGGGATTGATCTCTCCTGACTGCATGTCCGAAATATGTAGACGCAGTTTGGCCATTCTTGCTTCCAAGGAGCACTCTGGTTGCACTTCTTCTAGGACAGATTTGTTCGTTCTTTTGGCAGTCCATGGTATGTTCAATAGACGTCTCCAGCACCACAATGCAAAAGCATCAATTCTTTTTCTGTCTCCCTTGTTCAATGTCCAACTTTCACAACCATATGATGCCACTGAAAATACCATGGCATGAGTCAGACGCACCTTCATCTTCAATGTGACATCTTTGCTTTTCAATACTCTAAAGAGATCTTTTGCCACAACTTTTCCTAGAGGAATGTGTCCTTTGATTTCTTGACTGCTGCTTCCACAGGTGTTGATTATAGAGCCAAGCAAAGCAAAATCTTGGACAACCTCAATCTTTTCTCCATTTATTGTGAAGTTGCGTGCTGACCCAGTTGTAAGGATTTTTGTTTTGTTGATGTTTAGACGTAACCCCTATCGAAGGCTATGATCTTTGATCTTCATCAGTAAATGTTTTAAATCCTCTTCACTTTCAGCAAGCTGAGTGGTGTCATCTGCATAATGCAGGTTGTTAATGAGTCTTCCTCCAATCTTGATGCCGCGTTCTTCCTCATGAAGTCCAGCTTCTCGGATTATTTGCTCAGCGTAAAAATTGAAGAGATAGGGTGAAAGTATACAGCCCTGACGCACACCTTTCTCAACTTTAAACCAGGCAGTGTTTCCCTGTTCTATTCGAACAACTGCCTCCTGGTTCATGTACAGATTTCTCATGAGCACAATTAGGTGTTCTTGGTATTCCCATTTTCCGAAGTGTTATCCATAATTTGTTATGATCCACACAATCAAATGCTTTTGCGTAGTCAATAAAACATAGATAGACATCTTTCGGATATTCTCTGCTTTCAGCTAATATCTACCTGACATCAGCAATGATGTCCCTGGTTCCCCGCAGGGACCAGGGACATATTCTGGATATAGGTCCTTATTAGATATATTACAAATATCTTCTTCACCTCTGTGGATTGGCTTTTCCTTCTATTTGTGGTATGTTTGATGAAAAGAAGTTCTTTTAAAAATTTATTTATTTTCATTAGTATTCTATTTATACATGTTGATGAAGTACAGAGTTAATAAGTCAGTTGACATATCCTTATCACTTCCATCTCCTTAAATATTTTACAGAACACAATAAACAAGAAAAAAGTAAGAATTTTAATTAGCATGTAATGACAGTCATATGCAACAATGGGTTATGCCATTTTGCAAAGAAGTTCCTAATTTTAACGAAGTCCAGCTTATTAATCTTTTCCTTTATAATTAGGAATTTTTGTAGCCTCTTAGAAATCTACAAATATCTTAAGGGGAAAATCTGGGCCTAATTACTTTAACATCTTGACATCTGAAGTCCTATCTGCTAATCATCTTAAGCAGAAGCAGCACATAGGAAAATACACTATGCTGTCATTAAATATTCCAAAGGCTATCCTAGAGATGAAAACATCAGACCTATTCTGCATAATCTTATGAAAAGAATAAGACCTAAGGCTGGAAAGGAAAAGGAGGAAGAACTGGTCTCCACATGAATTTGTATGTTTGTAGAGTTCAATGATGACATGAGATTGTGTGTTTTCCCGGTCATTAGAAGTGTTAAAGTATACTTGATTGACATACCTTTTTGGAGATGGAAATTATAATAGATAATACTGAAGCTAATCTATCTGACTTTATAGGTATAGCTACAGTATGTGATATAAGACAGTACAATTGCTCATCAGCTTAGACAACTAAACTCTTAGGATTGAACTCCCATAATACCTTTATTTTTCTCTTAATAAAATACATGAATATACTTATTTACAACTATCTATATTTTTAAAAATAATACAGTGATTCCTTTTACTTTAAATTCTCCTTTGAAAAGTTTTTAAGGGAAAAATCTCAATTTCTCATACTCCTATACTTGTGAAAATCAGGTCAGATTTATCCTAAACATAGAAATCAAGATTGAACTCCAATCTTTTTCCTTTTCTATCTTCATAGAGACAAAAGAAAAATTCTGTTTGTTACTCAATAACATGGCAGCAGCAAAATCTTCAATTCTTTTTTACTCTAAAACACTGTTCTCTATATCTTCACCTACAGTTTTATGTATTTCTTAAAGTTCAGTGATCAAAGCTGTAAGAATATTTCAAGAAAAGATATACCACTATTGTGACAGGGTTTTCTACTGCCAAAGCAGCAGGACCCTAGAGATAGACAGAATTCAAATCATAATCCTAACACTTACTCGAGCATGTTATCCAAACTTTCTAGGCCCCAGTGTCCTCATCTATAATTGGGGATAATAATGTTATCTAGTCCATTAGTTGTTATGGGGATTAAATGAGATATTGTGTATAAAATACTTAATGCAAGAATGATAGTATATTTTATCTTTTTTTTAAAAAAAGTACATATAATAAGAATATTACTCAAGTCATAAAAAGGAATGAAGTTCTGAAACATGCTACAATCTGGATTTATCTTGAAAACCTTGCTAAAAGAAATCAGAAACAAAAGGACAAATATTTTTATTCCATTTATGGGATGTGCTTAGAATAGACAAAAATAGAGATTACTAGGGCCTGAGGGAGAGGAAGGGGTGGAGCGATATAAGCTTAATGGATACTGAGTTTCTGTTTGGAAAGATGAAAAAGTTCTGGAAATGGATGATGGTGATGGCTGTATGGTATTGTGTGTGTACTCAATGCTGCTGAAATGTATTTAATACCACTAAGATTGTTAAGATGATAAATTTTATGTTGTGTATATTTTGCCACAATAAAAAATAAAATTAAAAAATTTTGGAATGTGAACCATCATTTTTGAATTTCCACAAATCTGTAGGGAAGATCGATAGTGACTGTCATAAGATCATATTCTTGTAATCACCATTTGGTTTCTTTCTAGCCATGTTTTTCTTATACTTACCCATACCAAAGTCCAACTCTTTCAGTTCTCTCTCACATCTTCCCAGACTTTAAAAACCTCTTACTTTTTTTCAGATCAAATCATAATTTCTATAATAGGATGGTGAACTCAGATATTTAATATAAGTGCCTGATCCATAAAAATTTCAAATTCACATCAATACTTTCTTACTGGAGCGGAACAACAAACTTTTCTCTTTAAATAACTATTTCAATTCCTTGTTACTGGTTTCTAAGTTGATTCCTAAATAACATAAAGCCTTTTCTATAATCCTATAGTGTATTTATAAGATACACTCTGTGGTACGTGTGTGTGTGTGTGTGTGTGTGTGTGTGTATTAGGATGTGTACTGGGATGGTGAGGTGTATCAGGGACAAAGAAGGCTTTGTCAAAAGCGTTTTTTCTAATGTTAATAAGTTACATCTATTTGTTCCTCCTTTTTTGTAGATGGCTATTTATCATTTCTTGAACTCAACTTGATTGGTTGACATGATTTCCATTACGTAAATCATATTATTCACCCCCAAGTAGATTATGTTTGCTTAAATGTTCAACAATTATACCACTCATTACAAATTCCACCTGCTTCCCTGATCTTGAAGTAAAAATGCATAATCTATAATCAACAAGGATCTCCACTGGAATGCTCTGTATGAGTCAATTACACAGAAGTTATTTACAATGGAAAGATATTCATTTTAGTCAGCTAATGGTAGTGTATTAATGCATGCTTGAAAAAATGAAATCATTTTTGAGTACCACCTAGCAAGATCATTTTGCTTCTTAACCTCCTTTAGTATTTCCAATTCCTAGTTAGACATTCTATACTATACTTCATTATCAAAAAATGCAAAATATTAAACCTAATTCCACTCAGAGAAATACATTTATAAACTTTTTCACTGGACATGCCTTTATCAGCAGTTTATGTGACTGACTGCAAAAATTTGTCTATGTTCAATTTTAAAATATTTTCAGAGAAAATCATATAGTCTAAGACCAACTGAATCTAATCATAAAATGCACTGGGGATTCACAGTGTCATTCTACCCATTTACATGAACAATTAAGGAACCTTATCCTATAGAAAGACTGGGATTTAGCTCAGTTGGTAGAGAGCCACTCCGCAGTCTCTGAGGTCCCGAATTTGATTCCCAGCACTACAAAAATGGGAGAAGGATGTGGCAACCCACTCCCAAGGCAGTCCAGGAACAATCAGCCATTGAAAACCCTATGAGGGTCACTGTGAGTCAGACATGACTCGATGGCACCTAACAACAACAACAATCTTATGGAAAGCCTGCAGCCGTAGCCCTGTGGCATCCAATCCTATCAGATCTCAGAAGCTAAGTAGGGTCGGGCCTGCTTAGTACTTGGATGGGAGACTGCCTGGGAACACCAGATGCTGTAGGATTGGGAGACCGATCCAGCAAACCACTCCTAAACATCAACCTGCCATTGAAAACCCTACGAACAGTAGAGAAGCACTGACAATAGTGTTTTTTACCTGTTGTACACAGGGTCACTGTGAGTCAGATACCAACTCGATGGCACCTAACAAGGACACAACATCCTATGGAAAGAGAGAATTGAGCAAATGCTCTTGGCTCAGTAAAAAAGAAGGCAGTGTATTGTAGTGGTTAAAAAGAATTGGATAGGGGGCCTATGTTAGATCAAGTTCCTTAAGAAAATCTAAGATGAGTTTTCTTGTCCAAGTGGTTTACTGGGCTGGACTCTCAAAAGAAGATAAGTAGATGAAGTAGGGTAGGTCAAGAAAAACAATGTGGCTAAGGTACAAACTGGGCTGGGATTTAGCTCAGTTGGTAGAGCACTGCGCTGCAGTCTCTGAGGTCCCGAGTTCGATTCCCAGCACCGCAAAAATGGGAGAAGGGCCTGGCAACCCACTCCCTAGGCAATCCCGAAACAGTCAGCCATTGAAAACCTGATGAGGGTCGCTATGAGTCAGATACCGACTCGACGGCACCTAACAATAACAACAAGGTACAAACTAGTTTCACTTTGATTCCATAGGAAAGCTCTGGAGAATAAATTGTACCACAGAATTAGCCCCACCTTGAGGCAAGTGGTATGCCCTTGATCACTGGTCAATTTCTACTGGTAGAAATAAGAGGAATCAAGAGTCTCTCAAGGGAGAGTAATTCCCTGAATTATCATCCCACAAATCATATCAGGAGGAAAATAGAATTGCCAGCAGGTAATGTGGATTTAATTTCACATCAGATTAACTACAGAGTCCAATTATTCTGGCTCTGAATCGCACCATGTATCTAGTAGCCCTGTGACACTTGGCAAATGCTTAAGCTCTACAGTCTTCAGCTCACTGTCTATAAAACCAAGAATTACCATCATCTCTCAAGGCTGTTTTAAGCATAAAAAAAGTAAAAACACATGTACAGCATTTGAGCTGGTGCTGATAAAAAGTACTCCATAAATACTGGTAGATGCTTCAAAAAATGCTAAGTAGACCAGAAGGCAGCAATGATTAAAAGACTGGTATGGTTTCTTTCAATAAGACACAATGCTTGGCAAGTCTCCACAAGTAAGGAAATACTTTAGGGCCTCTTTCCAGTAGATCATTATACAAAAAGACATCCTTGCCCATTTTAATAAATGTCTGGGTAACTGTCAAGTCTCCAGAAATTCAGTGGTAGCACTTGGTGAAAAAGCCCAAATGGTAAGCCATGAATATCATGAGAGCAGCAAACTTGCCCAGAAGATGGGGAATTATTACCAGAATTGCTACCATGTAACGTAAGGACCTACGATTGGTAAAAAGAGAAAATGCTTGAACTCACATTGCAGCCAATCCAATTTATTTCAATACTTGATGATTGGGCCAGTGGCAGGGAGGAGAATGGATGCATAAGCCTCAGGCTCATAACAGTGAAGATGGGTGGTGGGGAGAGGAAGCTAAGAAAGAACAGCACTAGATCCCTAGGAAATACTGCTATACTATTATAGTATGTATCTTAAATGTCCCCTAAATTCGTGTGTTGAAGGCTTGGTCCCAATGCAGCAATGTCCAGAGGCGGGCCTTTGGGAGGTGATTGGATCATGAGGGCTCTGTTCATGAATGGATTAATCCATTGATGGAATCATAGCTTAATGTGTTTGAGGGGAGTGGTTTGCACGCTCTCTCTCTCTCTCTCTCTCTCTCTCTCTCTCTATATATATATATATATATATAATATATCACATATACATTATATATGTTAAAAACATTTATATAACATATATAACATATATACATATACAAAATATATAACACATATAACATGTTATATAGCATATATAACATATATAATATACCTATAACATATATAACACATGTTGTATAACATATATAGCACATATATAACATATATAACATGTAATATATATGTTAAAAACATATATATATATATTTTTTTTTTAAACCTCTATTTGCTTCCCGGAGGCCATGAGGTGAGCAGCTTTATTCCACCAAGAGCTCCCCTTCATGAGGTTCAGCCATTGACCCAGAAACAATGAAGTCAAGTGACCATGAACTGAAACCTCTGAAACTATGAGGCAAAATAAAACTTTCTTCGAGTTGATTTTCTCAGATATTTTGTCACAGTGACAGAAGGCTAACACATCATGTTTAGTGATGTATGCATTTGACCAGCTTTAAAATATAGATATAAGCTCAGGGGTGACATTTGTGGTCAGTATCAATTTCTGTCAGCTTTCCTGGAGAGATATTCTAGGCTCTTAAGATACAATAAGGCCAGGCTCCATGGCACATACCTTAATCCTAGTGACTTGGAAAAGTAGAAGGATGGTGTGTTCCAGGCCAGAGGCAGCCTGGGCAACTTAGACTCTGTATCAAAACAAAAAATATAGAGTCTAGGGGTGCAGCTCAGTGGTAGAGCACTTGCCTAACATGCATGAGGCCCTTGGTTCAACCCCGTAGCACTGAAAAATAAAGATACAATAGAAAATAAAACACAAATGCATGCTACACTTTAGTAGGGGATAAGCATAATAAATAAGTAAATAATGCACCATGGTATGTTAGAAGGTGGGAACGGTTATGAAATTTAAAAAATAGAGAGTAGGGAAAAGGCATAAGAAAGAGTGAAGGGCCAAGAGGAACAGCTACAGCAAAGGACTTAAGATGGGAGAGAATCTTGTGTGTTTAAGAGAAATCCAGGAGAGGATAACCAAGTAAGAGAATGCTATTAAATGATGCCACAAGGGTTAACAAGAGGAAGAAGGAAAGTGTAACATGGGGGGATTAAAAGCGGAGGGACACTATCTTGTTGTTGCCTACCCTTTCTTGTGGGTTGGCTCCTGCTCCCCATACCTGCAAGTTTAGAAGCAGGTACCACTGTTCACCTTTTGCTGAGTGTTATTCACTTTTTGCCACTGTACCAAAATACCTGAGCAAATCAACTTGAAGAAAGATTTGTTTTGGCTCACAGTTTCAATCCATGGTCCCTATGTCCCGTTGGTTTCTGCCTATGGCAAACCTGAACATCATGGCAGGAGCATGTGGTGGAGCAAAGCTGTTCACAGACAGTATCCAGCAAGGAAGGGGAAGGGGGAAGGCAGGAAAGGCAAAGGAGGAAGGGTCTACGGACAAGGCATACTCTTCAACATCATGTCCCAAGTGACGTGCTTCCTCCAATTAGGCCCCATTTTCTAACAGCCCATACAGATAATGGATTAATCCACTGATGAGGTTAGCTCTCTTGTGATCTAATCACTTGTTAATAGTGCCACAAGCTGGGAACCAAGCCTTTAACACGAGTGTTTTGGTCGGGGGGCACTTCATATACAAACCATAACACTTAGTATCACCTATTGCGTATAGTGCCTGCACCCATAGCTCTGTGGCATCTGATCCCGTCAGATCTCAGAAGCTAAGCAGGGTTGGGCCTGGTTGGCACTTGGATAGGAGACCATCTGGGAACACCAGGTACTGTAGGTTTGGGAGACAGACCCAGCAACTCATTCCCAAAAATCATTCTGCCATTGAAAATCCTATGAACAGCAGAGAAGCACTGACAATAGCGTTTCACCTGCTGTACGTAGGGGTCGCTATGAGTTGGATACCAACTTGACAGCACCTAACAACAATATTGCCTACAGTAGCCTTTAATGGTCCCTCCTCTCACCACTCGTTCCTGTTCCTGCCTTGCTAACTCCTATTCAGGTTAGTGATGTTCTTAGGGTCTTCCCACAACCAGGATATTTTTCTCCTTAGGCTTTTAACCTCACCACTTTCCCTACCACTACCACACTTCCCTGGTCCAAGAATCTTCTTTTATTGTATCATGATACTGACTGCATCTTGTAGTCTGATTTTTGAGATCACTTCAATTAAAATGTAAGTTTAACAGGGCTTTCATATTTCTTAGAGATGTCATCAACAAACAAAAATTCACCTGGCTTTCTAGAAAAAGGATAATTTGATGGAACAATTATATTCTGATATATAATATTTAAAGAGGATGAATACATTTACAGTATAATATTCCTCCTTCGTCTTTCTCAAAGGCTAGCCTTGTGTCAGACAATAATTGTTGGACACCTATGGAACAAAAAAGACCCATCTTCAAATCCATACTCAAACATGGTGACTCTGGGAAAGGTAATTAAAATTCCTGAACCTTAGTATCTTAACTGCAAAACGAGGATGATGTATCATTCTCAGGGTGATTCTCAGACTCAAATAAAGTAATACAAAAACTGTCCTGTATTTTATAGGTGTTTAATGGTAATTCCATCTCCACCTCAAACATGTTTTCCTCTTTGTGTTGCTGCTTTCAGTTTGCCTTGCTCTTCACACTCAGTATAAACCTATGAAAACTTCAGAAAATCTATTCTTCAGCTTATTGTAATTCAATGATTCATATTACTCCTATAAGGAAATAAAAGCTATGGCTACAAAGCTAGGTCAGAGCAAGGCAGCAGCTGTTTCTTTCCCCAAATATAATAAATAGTATTCAAATAGCCCTCCTCTGAAGATTTGTTTATTCACTAAATAATAAATTATGACAGACACATTTCTGAAATTTTTCTTGGAGTTCAAAAAAAAAAAAAACCTCATCTATTCCACTGGTCTATTTTAATGTGACAATTCCAAACATGGCTTGAAGCCAAATACATGCAGGTTATAATTAATTTAAATTACTGTGTATATATAAACAAATAATAAAGTTTGTATATGTGGAAAAGGTTATTTTCCTAAGGCTAACAAAATAGTTTTATGAGCATTCTGTGGTAGTAACAACTGTACAAATTTATTTTCTAGACTTAAATTGGCATCTATATCCTTGCTATTTTGAAAGAAGAAGAAAAAAACTCTTTAATTTTATTACAAAAAAAATGAAAAGATTTATTGCAATAGGAAAAATACTTGACATGAATATAAATGAGTTTTTAATTTCTAACAATAACAGTGTTTAATTCATTTCATACACAGAATTTATAATTGTTTGGGGCAATTCATTTTGCTATATAAAGCTATAAAAACGTACCTTGCCTCGTTGACCTCTTCCTTATTTTCTCACAAAATTTTCAGTAACCAAGGGAAATAACTTTAGTAAAATATGGTATCTCAAAGACCAATGTTAAGAAATTATTAAGAAACATTTAAATGCTTTGTTTTAATGTTAAATTTTTGCATAGGTGGGAAATTTTATAATGTAACACTGGTTCTAATTCTTCTCAAAATATATCTTAAGGGATGTGGAGAAAAGGGAAACATTGTGCACTATTGGTGTGAATGTACAGCATTTAGAAAGACCTTGACACAAAATTAAAAATGGGCGGGTTGTGCAGCCCTGTGGTAGAGCATTTACAAAGTATGTGTGAGGCCATCGGTTCAACCCCCAAGTACCACACACACACACACACACACACACACACACACACACACACACACACACACAAGAGAGAGAGAGAGAGAGAGAGAGAAAAGAAAAAGAGAAAAGGGAAAGGAATGAATGAAAGCAGGAAGGAAGGAAGAAAGGGAGGAAGGAAGGAAGGAAGGAAGATGTTTGACCTGATTCAAATGTGGTACTCCCATTAAAATGTATAAATTTTATGTTTTTATGAACCAGTTTTAAAAATTTAAAAACAGAACTATCATGGAAGATATCTAATGGAAGTAAAAATAGCCTGGTTCTATGTAAATCTAAGTTGAAGTCCCAGATCTCTTTGACACAATCTTGACCTAGTATTCCCAATTATCAAATGCAAATGATCACATTTACCTCTATTTATTTCTCATGCAATATTAACTTTTATTTTTTGCAGTACTAGGGGGTTGAACCCAGGGCCTCACACATGCTAGGCTGGTGCTCTACCACTGAGCTACATTCCCACCCTCCTTTTAATTTTTTACTTTGAGACAGGGTCTGGTCAAGTTGCACAGGTCGCATCTGGCATCAAACTTGAGATCCTTCTGCCTTAGCTTCCTAAATTGCTTGGATTATAGATAAATGCCATGGTGCTCAGCTTATTTATTACAGGATTTATGAGTAAATCATGGAAGAAAATAC
Organism: Pedetes capensis; assembly: GCA_007922755.1. Taxonomy (NCBI): domain Eukaryota; kingdom Metazoa; phylum Chordata; class Mammalia; order Rodentia; family Pedetidae; genus Pedetes; species Pedetes capensis. The sequence continues at coordinate 13,804 of VMDO01016623.1, forward strand.
TCAGAATTTGTTGAAAAAGTTACATTATATCTGGGGTGATGGTGCATACCTGTAATTGTAGTGACTCTGGAGGGTGAGGCCATAGGCAGCTTTCCCAACTTAGAGAGACTCTGTTTCAAAATAAAAAGTGGGAGGAAGGTACACGTCAGTGGTACTGCACCTGGCTAGCATGCATTAGGTCCTGGGGTCAAGCCTCAGTCCCAGTATACCAGGAAGGAAGAAAGGGAGGGAGGGAGGGAGGAAGGGAAGGAGGGAGGGAAGAGAGGTGACTTTACAGAGTTAAATACATGATTTATTATTATTATTCAAATAAAAAAGCACAAGAGCAACAGCATGCATTTATTTGACTTTATCATTAAGTAATACATTGCCTATGATAATAATGCATTATCCAGGAGAATATCAGGGTGTGATATGGACGATCTCTCACGCAAGAAAGTGTGATATGTCTATAGCTTTATTTCCACACCACAGTAGAGTGGGTAAGAAGAGGATAGACTCTGGAGACAGACCATCTTAATTGCCTTCTATCTTGTTATTAGGTGCCATTGAGTAGGGTCCAATTCATAGTGACCCTATATACAACGCAATGAAACACTACCCGAAACTGTGCCATGCACACTATGTTTCTTCTCATTTTGAGTCATGTCACATCAGCAAAGGGACGTCCCTGGGGTTTGCTCCATTCCCATCATTCAAGTTGACTCTACTTTGAGGAGGAAACTCTTCCTCAGTCCTCTTTTGAATGCCTTCCAGCCTGGCTCATTTTCTGGCACTATATTTGACAGTACTTCTCTGCTATTTACAGGGTTTTCGATGGTTAACTGCTTTGGGAGTGGGCTGCCGGGTCCTTCTCCCTAGTCTGTCTTAGTCTGGAAGCTCAACTGAAACCATGGCTGGCCCTGCTGGTATCTGAAATACTGGTGGCATAACTTTCAGCCTGACAGCAACATATAAGCCCCCACAGTGTGACAAGCTGATAGACACATGGTAGGTGAATTCTACCTCACTCTACATTACTTTGTTGTGTGAACTTGGCCAACATTTTTTGCTTCTCTGTGTCTGAGGTCATGATTTATAACAAGGCACTAAATAAAAGTACCAATTTGGTAGGCTTTTCATAAGGATTACATAGATTTGTGGCAATCAGTGTTAGGTTTCATAGTCCAAGACTCCTTCTCAACCTTCTTTCCTCCTGCTGCGCTATAAAGGCTGAAAAAATGTGATGCCTGATTTCCCATGCTCTCTTGCAACTTGGGGTGCAGTGCCAGCAAAGAAGATATAAGCAGAAATCCATTAGAACTTCTAAGCTTTGGCTTCCCTGATAAAAGGGGGAAAATGTGTTAGGAGCCATCCTTTCCTTCCTTTTTCTTGCCTGCAACACAAACATACAGGTTGGAGATAAGAAAGATGTCTTCCAACTATGAGGAAAAGACCAAGAGAATATGGCGAATGCTGCCAGAAATCATTGTGCCACCACACAATGGAACCAATATCAGCTCCCAAACTCCTATTAACATGAAGAAAACACATACGTTTTTAAGGGAACTATATTGAATATTGTTACTTGCAGGTAAAAGCACTCCTAATTGATTCAGAGTTAATATATGTAAAGTGCTTATAATAGATCTTGTTGTTGTTGTTGTTAGGTGCTTGTTGTTGTTGTTGTTAGGTGCCGTCGAGTCGGTATCCGACTCATAGCGACCCTCATAGGGTTTTCAATGGCAGACTGTTTCGGGATTGCCTTGGGAGTGGATTGCCAGGTCCTTCTCCCATTTTTGCGGTGCTGGGAATTGAACTCGGGACCTCAGACACAGCAGCACAGCGCTCTACCAACTGAGCTAAATCCCAGCCCTATAATAGATCTTAGTCATTGTAAATGCTCAATAAATTTCAACTATAAGTATTACAGTTGCTCATCAGTATCCAAGAGCAATTGGTTGCAGGACGCCAATGGATACCAAAATCTGTGGATGCTCAACTTCATCATATAAAATAGCATAGTATTTGCATATAACCTATGCGCTTCCTCCCACACACTTTAAATATAATTTATTGTTGTCAGGTGCTGTCAAGTTGGGTCCTACTTATAGCAACCCTATGTACAACAGAACAAAACACTCCTTGATCCTGTGCCATGCCTGGCACTATGTCAGTGCTTCTCCACTATTCATAGGGTTTTCAAGGGCTGATTATTTCAGGATTGTTTTGAGCTGACAGTTCCTTCTTCCATTTTTGCAGTGCTGGGGACTGAACGCAGGGCCTTAGAGAGTGCAGAACAGCACTCTACCGAGCTAAACTCCAGCCCTGAAATCATCTCTAGATTACTTATAATATCAAACACAATGTAAATGGCATATTAATAATGGTTATGCTGCATAACTGGGGAATGATGACAAGGAAAAACCATATATGTTCAGTGCAGATGCAATTTTTTTGAATATTTCCATCTGCAGTTGGTTGAATCTGCATATGCAGAATCCAGAGGGCTAGGTACATTTTCCAGCTGATGACAAGTTGTATGTCACCAATTTTACACTTATTATAAATATATTTATATTTTATATTTATATTTTATATTTATTTTTATATTTAATAAATTTTTTATTTATACATTTATATATTTATATATTTGTATAAATATATAAATATTATATAAATATTAAATATTTATATATTTACATATATTTAATACATTTTATATGTATTAATCTGTGATGTATATGTCTAACTTGTATACTTTGTCTTATAATTTCAAGTTATATTAGTTATTATTATCTAAATGTTATATTTCAAAGAAATGCTAACTTTGATCATTTCTTGTACCAATGAATCTGTCTAAAAGTCCCTTTATTTGGTATCTACTTCAATTCAAGAGCCCATTATATCTGTTCAGCTCTTTTTAATGTTCATTGATATATTACTAACTTTAAAGTGTTTTATACTCAAGAAGGTTTTAGAAATAATGCTCTAGAATTTCATCAATAATAAGCTTCTGATCCACTTTTAAACCTGAAATCTTTGCAATGTTTTTAACACAAAATGTCCATGTACTTATGAGTCATTACAATTTCCCAGCAGTCTACAACTATGATACATTAGAGAAAAGGCAAGCATACTCTTAAGGTGCTGTCTTCTACCATGCCTATCCGAAATACAGTAGGGGATACAGTAAAAATCTAGGAAGAAAAATAAAATAAGATAAAATAAAATTACATCAGCAATTTTAAAAAGTGTAAAAAAGTTGCCTTACAGGTGAAGTGATAAAATTTTCTAGTTAATTCAAATAAGAATCAAGTATAAAATCAAAGAAATTTATTCCATAAAACTAATCATTAAATTGTGAATCTGTATCTAACTCTCTACTCAACATCCATTTTAGAGTTTAGTTAATAATCTCTATATTATAAAGTCTAAAGTCTACTCTTAATTTTGATACCCAACCTGCCCCCACAAAGATTAACTGGAAGCTCACAGTTAGTAGATCTGTCTATAATGGCAACATGGTAGCTGTGGCAGTGGCAATGGCAGAAAGCAGGACCCATGGAAGCCACTTACTTCTTCATAAGCAGGAGGTAGAGAGCAAACTGGGCTGCAAGTATGGGGTAAAAACTTGCAAAGGTCTGTCCCCAGTAACATCAGTACTATAAGCTAAGATCACCTCCCAAGTTCTATGACCTTGACAAACAGCCAGTTACAGAGCAAATGTTAAAACACATGATCTTCAGGGGACACTTTATATTCAACCCATGACAACAAACATGACACAAACATTTTCATTAACCATTAAGTCCTTGTATTGCATTACTTCATACTTCTTAACCAATATGGAGTCCATCACTTCCTGATTAAATTTTTTCTCTCTGTTTAAGAATTTGGTTTGTTCTCTCTCTAACAATATATTGTTGTTATTGTTAGGTGCTATTGAGTTGGGTCTGACTCATAGCGACCTCATGTACAATAGAACAAAATATTACACAACACTGTGCCATGCACATGATCTTTTTATGTTTGAGCCCATTGTTGCAGTCACTGTGTTTCATCTCATTTTGAGTCGTGCCACATCAGCAACAGGAGGTCTCTGGGGCTTTACACCATACCCATCATTAATGTCAACTCTACCTTGAGGAGGCAACTCCTCCCCAGTTATCTTTTGAATGCATTCCAGCCTAGGGGGCTCATTTTCTAGCACTATATTTGACAGTGCTTCTCTGATATTCACCAAGTTTCCAATGGGAGTGGCCTGCCAGGTCCTTCTGCCTAGTCTGTTTTAGTCTGGAAGCTCAACTGAAATCTGTACACCATAAGTGGCCCTGCTGGTATCTGAAATGCCAGTGCCATAGCTTTCAGCATTCTAGCAACACACAAGGCCTCACAGCACAACAGGCACACAGCCACATAGGGGCTCTAACAATATGCCTTAAATAAAATCATATCAAATTCTGAATGCAGATAAAACTCCTATTTTATTACCTTAATTTCAACATCTAAGTTTTTTACATTTTCCTAGTGGATGTAGATAATTGCTCTAAACCCAGCTTCTGACATCTTTCGTCCGCAGCCTTTTCCACACACAGCTGTATATTAAAAGAACAGAAGAGCCTTGAGAAATATCAACTCCTAGACTGAGTAGGATTTTGATAAAATTGGTTTAGACTAGAGCTGTCCAGAATTACCTCCACAGCATTTCAATATGCAGGCAAGCTTGAGGACCTGGACTACTGCAATGGATGCTTAACAGGTGTTCCTGAGTCTCTAAGCACTTTACATTCGTTAGTTCGTGTAATTAGTATGTTCCCATACATGTAATATTTTTTTCTTGTAGCCAGTCATCTTTTACCATGGTAAATCAGATGCTTGTAACTTCCCATCACACTAAGAATAATACCTCAGAGAAGCATTCCCTGAAATTCCTACTTTAAATTCTCACTTATCTCCATTATTTTCTATACCATTTACTCTGTTAATTTTTCTTTGTAGAAGTTATCACTATAATTATATAAGTATATTCATTTGCTTCTCTTGCTGGATTATAAACATTCTGAGGTCAAGGATTTTGCCTGCCTTTCTTCCCTGATAACTAGAAAACACAGCAGCAGCACAGTATTTGTGGAACTAATTAATGCTGTATAATAAAAAGTCATTCCTTATGTCTTGTGAACATAAATTCTAATTATTGAAAAAATACTTTTACCATTTTTATTCTTCCAAAATTATAGCCAAGAGAGAGAACTCACTCAACTGGATATCACACATGATTAAGATTTTAAGGTCCCAATAATTTGGGTTTTTTCAAATTTTTGAAAATAATATCATACATCCCCTTATAGAAAATAAACACAAATTAAAAAGCATCATAACACTGATTTTAAGACACAGTTACAGACCAAATGTTAAAATACATGACCTTCGGGGGACACTTTACATTCAAACTATGACAATAAACATGACACAAACATTTTCATTAACATGAAGTCGTTGTATTACATTACTTCTTAATTAATATCTAGTCCATCATTTCCTGACTAAATTTTTTCTCTCTTTAAGGATTTGGTTTGTTCTCTTTCTACAATACATTGTTATACTAGGTGCCATCGAATTGGGTCCGACTCATAGCAACCCCATGTACAATAGAATAAAACACTACCCAACACTATGCCATGCCACACAGCACAGCATTATCATTTGTCATGGACAAAAGAACTGTATTAGCTAATCATCACTAACGTCTAGGTCAAAACTTGAAAGTTAATAAGAAAACAAATCCAGGAACTAGGGAAAGCCTAAATTTGAGTAACATTTATTCGTGGAGTGCAGCTGGTTTCTTGCCCTTTTTGTTTTACCGGTATCCTGTTATCAGTGAACCAAATAGAACACTGCAGTCATTAATGTGGTGGGTGGGTGGCTTTCTGATCCATTCCAGGAAATCACTCTGGGGGAATTCCCAAATCTTTTCTGACAAAATCAAATAATTGATTTCTTATCTGCCCAGAAATAAAACTTGTGATTTCCCTGTAAATGAATCATAGTTTATTCTGAGTCTGGTTCTCTAGCAAGAAGATGAAATCTTCTTTAGAAAGAAGTATGGCTCACTAGTGAGGGAATCAAACAATGGGAGAAGCAAGTATCCCCCTAAGGAAAGAGTACTTTTGTGGGGATTACACTTTCCAAGTTAAACTTGAGCACTATTATAAATTCTGTGTGAATTAGGACCACCCCATTGTATGATCTTGGGCAGTTTATATAACCTTTCTATTTCTCAGTTTCCTCATCTATAAAATGGAGAGCTAATAGCACCTCAAAGAACTATAGTGAGAGTTCTATGAATTAGTGGATGTAAAGTGCTTAGAGAAGTGTCAGGATTCATAAAAGTGCTATGTAAGTGATAGAGCAATGACTTAAGCCTGGATGGTAGTGTATACTTGTAATCTCAGTATTTAGGAGGCTGAAGCAAGAGGATAGACATAAATTCAAGGTCAGCCTGTTCTACATAGGAAGTTCCTGGCTACATAGTGGAAACCTTGTCTCAAAAAAACAAATAAATAAAAACCACTCACCAGGCATGTTGGCACATGCTTGTAATCCCAGTGACTCAAGGAGGATCGTGAGTTCAAGGCCAGAGGCAGCCTGCACACTCAGTAAGACCCTGCCTCAAAAGTTAAAAAAAAAAAATTTAAAAAGAATAGTAATGACTTAAAGATAAGGACTATTTCCTGCTCTTCAAGGAAGGTGACCTTGGGCAGGTAACTTTAATTCTTGATGCCTCAATTTCATCTTCTGTAAAAATTGGTGTATGATTTACTTCAATAGGATCATGTGAGGGTATCTGACTTAATACTGGCAAAGCACTTAGAAGAGTGACTAGACTATAGAAAGCACCATAAAATAAGTATGATCATTATTATTGCTATTATTATTATTATCTTAGGTAACAATTCAGTGGATATTTTTGAAGCATTCATTTCTTTCTTGTCTCCTGCTTACTTGTTTACTATTTCTTAAGCCCCTTTATTTCTCCCTTTCCTTTGGTAATTTCCTAAAGGAATAGTTAACCATTAAGGATGTGTTCCTGATCCCTTGATCTCATTCTCTTCTTTCCCTTTTCTTAATCAACACCTTAATGTGACCATCATTACCTCTTAGGAAGATGACTTCTAAAGCTTGACCAACAGCCAGGCCTCCCTGAGGAACTCCAGACTCAACTGGACATCCAGTATTTCTTGGATTTTTAGGCTGTCATTGTACAAAACAAACAACCTCTTTCTTCCAAACCTTTGTTTTTCTCTTTGTTCTGTCATATCAGCTTTGACTTCTCTCACACCCTCATCCTCCATATCTAATCACTACAGTCTATTGATTTTGTGTGTGTGTGTGTGGTTCTTGGGGGTTGAACCCAGGGCCTCATGCACCTTTGCAAATGCTCTACCATTGAGCTGCATCCCCATCCCATTTTTTATTTTTTATCTTGAGCCAGGACCTTGCTAAGTTATGCAGGATGCCTCTGGCCTTGAACCTGAGATTCTCCTGCCTCCACTTCCTGAGTGTCTGGGATTATGGGCATGAGGCACCGGTCCTGGCTACTGATTTCAATTCACAATAAATGTTGAATACATCCATATTTTCTGCCACAGCTCTGGTTTGCAATCATCATATCCTTCAGTTTCCCACACTGTGGGGGCTTGTGTGTTGCAATGAGGCTGAGAGCTCTGCCACTGGTACCTTAGATATGAGCAAGGTTACCCATGGTGGACAAGTTTTCAGTCGAGCTTCCAGACTAAGACAGACTAGGGAGAAGGACCTGGCGAGCCACTCCTGAAACAACTAGCCATTGAAAAGCCTATGGACAGCAAAGAAACACTTTCAGATATAGTGCCAGAAAATGAGGCCCCCAGGTTGGAAGGCACTCAAAAGACTACTGGGGAAGAGCTGCCTCCTGAAAGTAGAGTCTATCATGATGACAGAAATGGAGTAAAGTCTCAGGGACGTCCATTTGCTGATGTGGCACAAATCAAAATGAGGAGAAACAACTGTAAACATCCATTAACATCCATCCATTCCAATTGGAACATGGAGTGTACGTAGTATGAATCTAGGAAAATTAGAAATCATTAAAAGAGAAATGGAGCGCATAAACATTGACATTCTAGGCATCAGTGACTTAAAATGGACCGGCATAGGCCATTTTGAGTCAGACAATCATATGGTCTACTATGCTGGGAATGATAAACTAAGGAGAAATGGGGTTGCATTCATCATCAAAAAAGACATTTCAAGATCTGTCATGAAATACAATGTGATCAGTGATAGAATAATATCCATACGCCTACAAGGAAGGCCAGTTAATATGACTACTATTCAAATTTATGCACCCTCCACTAAGGCCATAAATGAAGAAAGTGAAGACTTCTATCAGCTTCTGCAATCTGAAATAGATCAAACATGCAATCCAGACATACTGATAATCACTGGTAACTGGAATGCAAAGGTTGGAAACAAAGAAGAAGGCTCAGTAGTTGGAAAAATATGGTCTTGGTGAGAGAAACCAAGCTGGAGATTGCATGATAGAATTGTATCAGACCAATGACCTTTTCATTGCAAATACATTTTTTCAACATCATAAACAGAGACTATATACACGGACTTTACCAGATGGAACATACAGGAATCAAATTCACTGCATATGTGGAAAGAGACAATGGAAAAGCTCTGTACAAAATGTCAAAACGAGACCAGGCGCTGGCTGTGGATCAGACCATCAACTTCTCATATGCAAGTTCAAACTGAAACTGAAGAAAATTAGAACAAGTATACGGGAGCCACGGTATGACCTTGAGTATATCCCACCTGAGTTCAGAGACACATTAGACACAAATGATAGGAGACCAGAAGAGTTGTGACATGACATAAAATATCATTCAAGAAGGAAGCAAAAAGCTCTTTAAAAGACAAGAAAAAAAGAAAAGACAAAATTACATGTCAAAAGAGACAGTAGAACTTGCCCTTGAACGTCAAGCAGCCAAACTAAAAGGAAGACATGAGGAAGTTAAGGAACTAAACAGAAGATTTCAGAAGGCAGCTAGAGAAGACAAAAACAAATATTATAATGACATGTGCAAGGAGCTGGAGGCAGAAAATCAAAAGGGAAGAACACTCTCTGTGTTTCTCAAGCTTAAGGAAGTGAAGAAGAAATTCAAGCCTTGAGTGGTAGAAGTTAAAGATTCTACAGGGAAAATATTAAATGATGCAGGAAACATCAAAAGAAGATGGGAAGAATACACAGAGTCATTATACAAAAAAGAATTGGTAGATGACCAACCATTCCTAGAGGTTGCATATGAAGAGGAACCAATGGTGTTGAAGGATGAAGTGGAAGCTGCCTTGAAAGAACTGGTGAAACACAAGGCTCCAGGAATTGATGGGATACCAATAGAAATGTTTCAACAAACAGATGCAGCACTGGAGGTGTTAACATGTTTGTGCCAACAGGTTTGGAAAGCAGCTACTTGGCCAACTGACTGGAAGAGATCCATATGTGTCTATTCCCAAAAACAGGGATCCAACTGAATGTGCAAACTATCGGACAATATCATTAATATCACACACCAGCAAAATTCTACTAAAGATCATTCAGAAGTGACTACAGCAGTATATAGACAAGGAATTACTAGAAAATCAGGTGGGATTCAGAAGAGGGTGGGGAACCAGGGACATCATTTGCTGATGTCAGGTGGATATTAGCTGAAAGCAGAGAATATCAAAAAGATGTCTGTCTATGTTTTATTGACTATGCAAAGGCATTTGATTGTGTGGATCATAACAAATTATGGATAACACTTCGGAAAATGGGAATACCAAGAACACCTAATTGTGCTCATGAGAAATCTGTACATGAACCAGGAGGCAGTTGTTCAAATAGAACAAGGAAACACTGTGTGGTTTAAAATTGAGAAAGGTGTGCATCAGGGTTGTATACTTTCACCCTATCTCTTCAATTTATATGCTGAGCAAATAATCTGAGAAGCGGGACTTTATGAGGAAGAATGTAGCACCAAGATTGGAGGAAGACTCACTAACAACCTGCGTTATGCAGATGACACCACTCTGCTTGCTGAAAGTGAAGAGGATTTAAAACATTTACTGATGAAGATCAAAGATCATAGCCTTCGATAGGGGTTACGTCTAAACATCAACAAAACAAAAATCCTTACGACTGGGTCAGCACGCAACTTCACAATCAATGGAGAAAAGATTGAGGTTGTCCAAGATTTTGCTTTGCTTGGCTCTATAATCAACACCTGTGGAAGCAGCAGTCAAGAAATCCAAAGACGCATTGCTCTAGGAAAAGCTGTGGCAAAAGATCTCTTTAGAATATTGAAAAGCAAAGATGTCACATTGAAGACAAAGGTGTGTCTGACTCGTGCCATGGTATTTTCAGTGGCATCATATGGTTGTGAAAGCTGGACATTGAACAAGAGGGACAGAAAAAGAATTGATGCTTTTGCATTGTGGTGCTGGAGATGTCTATTGACTATACCATGGACTACCAAAAGAACCAACAAATCTGTCCTAGAAGCAGTGCAACCAGAATGCTCCTTGGAAGCAAGAATGACCAGACTGCATCTTACATATTTCAGACATGTAGTCAGGAGAGATCAATCCCTGGAGAAGGACATCATGTTTGGGAGAGTGGCAGGTCAACGCAAAGGAGGAAAACCCTCCACCAGATGGATTGACACAGTGTCTGCAACAATGGGCTTAAACATAAATAAGATCGTTTGCCTGGTACAGAATCGGCAAGTGTTTCGATCTGCTGGACATAGGGTCGCTATGAGTTGGACTCGACTTGACGGCACCTAACAACAACCACCTCATGAAATCACTCTGAAATAAATACCACATGTTTCAGCATAAAAGGAACTAAATATGGATATATGCTATAACATGGGTCTTAAAAGCATTATGCTCATGACATATATGGTGTATTGAATAATGTCTCCCCCCAATTTCATCTCCACCTAGAACCTGTGAACATGACCTTATTTGGAAATAGGACCTTTGCAGATTTAATAATCAAGTTAAGATAAGATGATACTGAATTTGAGGTGAGCCCTGTATCTAGTATGATTGGTGTCCTTATAAGAGGGAAATTTGGACACAGATACAGAAATTAAAATGATGCACCTAAAAGTCAAGGATTGCCAAGGATTGCCAAGGATTGCCAGCAAGCACCAGAAACTAGGAATAGTCAAGAAAGGATCTTCCCATAGAGCCTTCAGAGGAAGCATAGGTCTGCTGACACTTTTTTTTTTCTGTACTGGGAGTTGAATCTCAGGCCTCACACGTTTTTGCAAGTGCTTTATGACTGTGGTGCACCCCCAGCCCATTTTTAATTTTTATTTTATTTTTGAGAGAGGGTCTCACTAAGTTATACAGGCTACCTCTAGCCATGAACTCAAGATCCTCCTGCCTCTGCCTCGTTAGCTACTGGGATTATAGGCATGCGCCACTGCAGCAGGCCCCTGCTGATACTCTGATTTCAGATTTCTAGACTCCAGAACTGTTAGAGAAAAAATTCTGTTGTTATAAGCCACCCAGTTTATGGCAAAATTTGTTTCAGTATCTGTAAGAAACTAATATAGATGGTATGGATATACCAATTTTATTTATCCATTCATCAGTTGGTGAAAATTTAATTTGTTTTCTACCTTGGGCTAATATGAATAATGGTGCTATGGATATTCACATACATCTATAACCAATTTGACCTAATTTTGTGGTACATTTTTTAAACCTGTGGATATCCAATAGCTCCAGCAACATTTTTTGAAAAGACTGTCCTTCCTTCTCTGAATTGACCTTGCATAAGTCCAGTCTCAGCTGGCTATATTGTATTCACATGGTGCTATTTCTAAGTTTTCTATTCTGCTCCATTGATCTGCACTACAAAGCTCAAAATTCAAGTCTTAAAATCAAGTAACACAATTCCTTATACTTAATTCTTCTTTTTCAGAATTGTTTTAGGTATTTTAGTTCCTTTGCCTTTTCCCATAAATTTTAGAATAACCTCAATTATGTCACAAAAGCTCTTGCTGGATAAATTTCAAGGTGTTAAAAATTAGTTGTATGTGGATAACTCCCAAATCTCTAAGATAGGCTCTCCTGAGCTCCTTACGTGAACATCTAACTATCCACTTCACAACTACACATGGCTCATTACATCTCCAAGTTTATTCTGCAGTCTTTGCATTTTGTAAATGATACCACTACTTAGCTGCTCAAACCAAAGCCTTCTCTGCAAAACAGATAATGTCTTTAAATACATCCATGCATAAACACATACACAGACAATTACATTTACTAGAGTATTTTTTCATTAGTTTAAAAATACTTCAGTGTTCAGTTGGTCTTAAAGTAAAATCCAAACTCTTTACTTATGGCCCACAAAGGCCCTCTCATTACACACTCTTCTCTTCAAGAAGCTCTATCTTCAGGCCTCCTTTCTGATCTAAACAGGGCAAGGTCTAGGATGAGTTAAGGTAGGTGCTTGGGGTGCAAAATTTAAGGAGGGACTCACTGTATTTGCAGAATTGAGTTCCAGATTTTTCCTGCTTGAGAGTGTTGCCTAGCCTTCTCTACTACCTGGCAAGCTTTACTGACCCATGTTTTATGGACAGCTCCATTTTGTCATTTAGGACCATGTTTTTATTGTTAGGTGCCATCAACATCACTCTCATAGAGTTTTTAATGGTTGATTGCTTTGGGATTGTTTCAGAGCGGACTGCCACATCCTTCTCCCATTTTTGCAGTGCTGGGATTCAAACCCACATCCTCAGAATGTGCAGAGCAGCACTCTACCAACTGAGCTAAAATCCAACCCATTTGGGACCACACTAAGATTTACCTAATCTAAAATAATAATTACAGCTAATATTTACTTATCTCTTACATTCACACAGGCCTTCTTTTGTGCCCTTTATTTCACTAAATCCTCATAGTAACCTTTTGATGGATACTATGATTATCTCCATTTTATAGAAAAAGTGATGCAGAGAGAAAAGCTAAATAAATTGCTCAATGTCACACAGCTACAGCTAATTATTCTACCAGGAAACAACTAAAGTGATTGATTTCAGAAATCAAACACACATTTTAAATTTCCTTTAAGGCACTGATTAACTGCAACAGTCTTGTTTGTTTACCTGCATATTGTCTTTCCTCAATAAAATGTGACTTTCACGAGACAGCTTGGTTTAACTTTTATATCTCTTCAAAAATCTAGTTTTGGCTGGGAATAGTGGCACACATCTGTATTGCCACTACCCAGATGGCAAAGGCCTACCTCAGGAGGGCCCAAAGTTCAAGGTCAGCTAAGACTACACAACCAGACCCTGTCTGAAAACCACCACTACCCCTTGGTGTGCTCAGCTACATTCAATGATCCACATCATTTATTCAATTAATGCATTTAGAAAGACAATCGTGGCTCCCAAATAAACTATTTACATATACTCACCATTGAGTTTAGTAAATAATTTCAAAATCTTATAAAATCTTCAAGAAAAACATGTACTGCAAAAGTTTTCAAAGAATGGTGCATAACTATGTTCATTTCAAATCACCCTGAAGCATATCAATACACTCTATTCCTTAATGAATGTACTCTTCTGTGATGGCAAAGACAATCATGTGTTACCAACTTTCCAGCTAGAAGTCTGATGCAGAAAAGAGAGTTTGACTTTGGGCTGCTTTCACCTGGGGGATATCTATATTATTTACTTGCTCTCTGGATATTTAAATCATTTTGTTCTTCCTAGCTCTTTGGATCCACCATTCACCCATGCTCTCCTTTCATGACCAACTTCTTCCTTCATCTATGTTCATAGCAAGGACGACGTGTTGATGGTGTAGATTCTGTGTCTGAGATCCAAGGTCACATGAAATGTAAAGGAAAAATTCCTTGGAAATACAGCACTTTCTCCTGGCTCCTTGTTGGCTCCCAATTCTTTGATGGCTTCTTTAAAGTTTGGGTGGTGCTTCCTCAGGATGTAGTATATTCTGGCAAATTGAAGTTAGTCTCTCAGGGCACACATTTCTGACAGAGGGTTTGGCGAGGGCCATGAAGGGGTTGGTGGTAAACGGTTTTACTTAGCTTCTGCCACAAGTGGGGCATTCCTTGCCAAGCAAGAACGTCATCAAGCAAATACTCTAAGAAAAACGAAGAGAAAGTCTTGGAAAGGAACTGGTAGTGCGGGCCACGAGCATGTTAAGCGATTTCTGACAGCCCTACGAGCCAGTCCCGCAGGCCAAGTTCTCAACTACTTGAGGGTGTTGGCAGACGGAAGAGAAATGGCCTAATGCAAGCTCTGCGCCTGCGCGAGAAGCTGAGGCCGGCGCTTTCGCGTGTCGCTCCTTCCGGAGCCACGCTTCCCCCGCATCCCGACGGACTGCTGCAGTGCGCAGGCGCTGGGAGAGGTGCCTGGGTGGCATGGCGGCAGGCGCAGCAGCGGGCGTGGTGCGTGGCCTGGCGGTAGCCGGCGGAGGCGAAAGTAGCGACAGCGATGATGATGGCTGGGACATTGGGTATCTGGACCGGGTATCTCAGGTAGCCCTGGAGGCCTTGTCTTGACTGGGCCTAGTATTGGCCTGCTCAAGCTTTCGAAGGCGAGGCTCAGGCTGGTTGAAACCTGTTCCTCCCTTGTGTTTCGCTAACTCTTCCCCAGGTTTCAAAATATAGATGAGGTAAACTCGCATAATTTTCCTATTGTTCCCTAACTCTGGTTTTCATCAGATGCACTTTGTTAAACTGTTGGTGTAGCTCTCCACTTGCCCTTGAACTCATCATTACCCACTCCCCTTAAAGATAATTTTAGACACGCGTGCTTTACAAATTTTGCATTGTGACCAAAACCAACGCAAAACAGACTAGTATACTTAACCTAACATTATTGTTTCCTGCTGCAGTGGAGATAAAAATATGTATATCAAGAATTTTTTTTTTTTTATCTTTCTGCTTTTTTTAGAGAGTAAAAAGGCTGTTACCTATTGAAGAAAAGAATGAAACATTTAAGAAAGCATTGACCACTGGAGATATTTCCTTAGTGGAGGAGCTCCTAGATTCTGGTGAGAATTAAGGGGTAGTATCTTGTGAATATAGTTGTTTAAATTCACTAGGGTTCCTGTTTTTAAAAGGTTTGTTACTTTTCTAATGAGAACAATGAATGTTAATATATCAGTTATACTTTGTAACCTTGTTGAATCTGAGTTCTGCTTTGTTTTCTTGTAGAACCTTACATTTGGAATGTGATGGAATTAATTTCCACAGTCCTTCCCCCTTGTTCAGGAGGCCTGTTATGACTAAGCATAGCTGACCCTGATCTTTTTGTTTTTGTTTTGATGGAATACAGCCTGAGTTACATATCAGAATAAACATCTGAATATTTGTTCCAGCTTTATGGTATACTAAGTGTAGTTTCTTTGGGAAGTTATTTAAATGTGCAGATCATCAGTTTCTTTATGTAAAATTCATTTTTCTGTCTTGGGTCCCACAGTGCTTTTCTGTCGATTAAGTGAAATACTTTTTTGAATTACTTTCACATACCAATGTAAATGTGATGATAATGATTGAAGGTATCCAAAGATATAGTGGGCATTTACCATCTAGTAGATTGAAAACATTCACACAAAAAATAGGTGGGATTGTAGATAGCAAAATGTTTTTTTTCTGAGATGGACAATACATGGTTTAATAGAAAGTAAATCATTTTGGAAAAAAGACATATCAAGTGTTAGTTTTTATTTGTTTATATTTGTAGAGGCAAAAGTTGTCATGTTAATTTATTTTGCCCCTATTTAACTGTGGGTGTTGGAACAAGTTGCTTAATTTTTTTTAAAAATTAGTGTACAAAATAATAGGTTTACATTATGACATTTTCATACATGTGTATCATGTACTTTGCTCATATTCACTTTTCCATTACCCTTTCTTGTTTTCCCCTTTGCTCAGATACCCTTCCATCTCCCAGGTAGTCCCCCTTCTATTTTCATGTCATATATACATGACATATGCAGACACTAGATTATAATTATATTTATATAGCATATTTTATATATTTATATGTTGTTGTTAGGTGCTGTCAAGTCTCTATCTGACTCATAGGGACCCTGTGTATAACAAGTGAAACAGTACTGTTACTGCTTTCTCTGCTATTTGTGGGGTTTTCAATGGCAGATTGTATTTTTGGGAGTGGGTTGCCGGGTCCTTCTCCCAAGCCTACAGTACCTGGTATTCCCAGGCAGTCTCCTGTCCAAGTACAAACCAGGCCCAACCCTCCTTTGCTTCTGAGATCTGACGGAATCAAATGCCATAGAAGTATAGCTGCAGGCATATTTATATGGTACATGTAATATAAGTATAAATATAATATAAATGTGTGTTGTATTATATATTATAAATATATAAACTATAATTCTAATCTGGATTCTGCATATGAAAAATATGGAATGCTTCACAAATTTCCATCTCATCCTTGCACAACAGCCACGCTAATCTTCTCTGTGTCATTCTAATTTTAGTATATGTGCTGCTGAAGTAAGCACCAAATCAGGTTTTAATTACTAATTGCAACTTGATGGCTCTATAATTTTGTCTAAATTACCAAATCTTGTTAAGCCTCATTTTCCCCCTTTTTAAAATGAGGATGCATTATATCAAAGGGTTGTTGGAGAGAGAATTAAAATGAGAGACAACATAAATAAAGGACTTAAGATAAAAGGGATTATGTAAATGTTAGCTGTTATTCATAGAACAAATGAGAAGAATCTGTCTGATGTTTTAGACAGACAATGGAACTTTGCACTTGAAGAAGAAATCAATTAAATTTGAGTAAAGAGAAGTCTGAATACCTAATATGAACATATATATATATATGTAGGATTCATAGTGTTGGGTGGGGGAATAGTCAGAAATTTGTTTTAGAAAAAAGAAAAGGGCTCATATTCAGTTGTGTTTCACATGCAAGCTTTCCTTCTGTGAAATAGTAACATTCTGTTTCCTTTCTTGTCTTGAAATTAGCAAGTTATTTCTTAAGTTAGAGATTTCGCCACTTAAATCTTGATCTGTTTGTAGAAATGCTATAAATTCAATGGGTTGTTTTCATTCCCTCATTGTTTCCTTGTCCTTTTGTTACATCTTCTGTGTTGCTCCCTGATTCTGGGTGAGTTCTGCCTTTATTTCTTATTTTTGTGACCAAACCAATCAGTTTTTGTTGGGAAAAATTATATAATTCCAAGGATTTGTACCATTAATTGTTCAAAAGATTTTAAGGTCAACTGACTCTTGTCCTTTCTTAACAGTTATTAGTTATCCTTTCCTGTCCCATTCTGAATAGTGGCTGTTTAAAACTTTATCCTGCACTTAAGGCCTGATATCTCAGCTATGCCTCTCTTCAATTCTACTTCATTGCTTATAGAATTCATTTTTCTTTTCTCTTTGTTTCTTTGCTTTTCTTTTTCTTTTTTTCTTTTCTTCTTTTTTTCCCCCAGCATTTAGTGGTTGAACTGATGGCTTCACACATACTTTGCAAGTGCTTTAACACTGGGCTGCACCTTTAGCCCATTTCTTATTTTTTATATTGAGACAAGGTCTCGCTAAGTTACCCAGGCTGCCTCTCATCTCAAACTTGCCATCTTCCCGGCTCAACCTCCCAAGTCACTGGGATTACAGCCATGTGTCACTGTGCTCAGTCTTTAATTCATTTTTCTGAGGTAGAACCTGATAGTAATTTTGGGTTTGTTCATTTTCATTACCCCTTCTCAAAGTAATTTTAAATTCTTTTTTTTAAGTTATTTTAAATTCTGATTACGCTGCCTTTGAATATCCTTTTGTTTTCTTTACTCTCTTTCTGTCTCCAGTGACCTTGGTTTGATTTCTTAAAAAATAGACTTCTGTCCTCATGCTGGTCACTTTGCCTCCTGTCCCATTCTCAACAGTAATATATTTATACCTGGATCACAATCTGTAGTCTTCATTTTATAACAGAGATTTCATAATCTAAACCTAAGATATCTTTTTAGTTTCATATTTCATTAGTCACTCATGGGTTGGCTTGGGGATGAGAAGAGTTAAGGTTGTCTCAGTGATATATATGGTATTTGCAGTGACAGGAATGTATGATACTGCTTAAGTGTAATATTTCCGATTGAAAAGACTTATCTCTGTGAAACCTTCCCCAACATCCCTAAAAAGGAAAAAGGTAACATGTAAAACCTCTTACACTATAGATATTTTATATATTATATGGTAAAATGTCAGACCAAGTCTTGGACATGATGCCTCCAGTGAAACTGAAGTTAGCAAATTTCATTAAAGTCCCAATATAACAATTTTTCTATTTTTCTGAAGTCATTATTATCAAGAAATTCTCTTCTAGAATAAACTGCATGGTTTATGTTGTGATACACACATAGTTTACACATATTGAGGTGACAAGTGAAGGTTTTCTTACTTTGCTTTTGTTGGTGGGTCTTTCTAAAGCTTGATTTTGTATTGACAGGCCTTAGTGTAGATTCCAGCTTTCGACATGGATGGACTCCTCTTATGTATGCTGCTAGTGTTGCCAACGTAGAGCTGGTTCGGTTTCTTTTGGACAAAGGTGCTAATGCAAGCTTCGATAAAGGTAAGATGTTTGAGGAAGTGTGACTAATTATGTTTACTGGGATTCTTTGATTTCTAAGGAGTAATTATGCAAACTGAAAAAAATGAAAGCAGCTTGAAAAAAACTTACATTGTATTAGATAAATAACATGCAAACTCAAATTAGAAACCTACATATTTTAAACACTCTCTTCCCAAGCAGATTGTTATTATTGTTAGTTGCCATTGAGTCAAGTCTGACTAATAGCAATCTTATGTACAACAAAATGAAACACTCCCAGATTCTGTGCCATGCACCCAGATTTTTTATTTTTAAGCACACTGTTGCAGACACTGTCAATCCATTTAGTTGAGGGTCTTCCTTTTTTGTTTTGTTTTTTGTTTGTTATTGATCTACCACTCTACCAGACACGATGTTCTTCTCCAGGGATTGGTCCCTCTTTACAATATGTCCAAAATACGTAAGATGCAGTCTAGCCATCCTTGCTTCCAAGGAGCACTCTGCACTTCTAGGATGGATCTGGTGGTTCTTTTGGCAGTCCTTGGTATATTCAATATTCATCTCTAGCACCATAATTCAAAAGCATCAGTTCTTTTCCTATCTCCTTTATTCAGTGGCCAGCTTTCACAACCATATGATATAACTGAAAATACCAGAGCATGAGTCAAATGCACCTTCATCTTCAATGTAGTGTCTTTACTTTTCAACACTTTAAAAAGATGTTTTGCAACAGCCTTTCCCAATGCAAGGCATCTTTTGATTTCTTGACTGCTGTTTCCATGGGTGTTCATTGTAGAACCGTGTAAAGCAAAATCTTGAACAACCTTAATATTTTTTCTATTTATCATGAAGTTGTATGCTGACCCAGTTCTAAGGATTTTTGTTTTGATGATGTCGAGGCACAATCTGTACTGAAAGCTGTATTCTTTGCTCATCAGTAAATACTTCAAATCTTCTTCAGTTTCTGCAAGTAGAGTTGTTTCATCTGTATAACACAGTTTGTTAATGAGTTTTCCTCCAGTCCTGATGCCATGCTCTTCTTCAGCTTCTCATTTTATTTGCTCAGCATAGTGATTGAAAAGGTACAATTAAACAATATAGCCTCAATGCACATCTTTCTTGACTTTAACTATACAGTTAAGTGCTCTGGTATTACCATTTTTTGCAACGTTATCGATAATTTATTATAATCCACACTGCCAAATCCTTTGCATAGTCAATAAAAAGTAGATATCTTTCTGGTGTTCTCTTCTTTCCCTAATATCCATCTGACATCAGCAATGATGTCCCTGGTTCCATGCCCTCTTCTGTATGTGGCTTGATTTTCTGGCAGTTCTGTGTATATATACTGGTACAGTCACTTTTGAATGATCTTTAGCAAAATTTTACTCATATGAGATATTAATGACATTGTTTAATAATTTCCACATTTGGTTGGATCTCTTTTCTTGGGAATAGGTACAAATGTGGATCTCTTCTAGTCACTTGGCAAGGTAGCTCTTTTCCAAATCTCTTGGCCTAAACAAGTGAGCATCTCCAGCACTGCCTCTGTTTGTTGAAACATCTCAATTGGTATTTCATCAATTCTTGGAGCCTTGTGTTTTGTCAATTACTTCAAAGCAGCTTCCACTTCATCCTTCAGTACCATTGGTTCCTGATCATATGCAACCTCTTGAAGTGATTGTACACTGACCATTTCTTTATAGTATAATGACTCTGTATTCCTTCCATGTTCTTTTGATGTTTCCTGCATCATTTAATATTTTCTCTGTAGAATATTTCATTATTGCCACTCAACGTTTGAATATTTTCTTCAGTTCCTTCAGCTTGAGAAAAACAGCATGTTCCCCCCTTTTTTCTATGTCTAGCTGTTTGCACATGTCATTAAAATATTGTATTTTGTCTTCTCTAGCTGCCCTTTGAAGTCTTCTGTTTAGTTCTTTAATTTTGTCATGTCTTCCTTTTAGTGAGCTGCTCATCATTCAGGGGCAAGTTTCAGAGTCTCTTTTAACATGTGATTTGGTCTTTTCTTTTTTCCTGTCTTTTAAATAAGCTTTTGATTTCCTCTGTGAATGATGTCTGATATAATGCCACAACACACCTGGTCTTTGATCACTAGTGTCTTAACACATCATACCTATTCTCTTGAGGTGGTCTTTGAACTCAGGTGGGATATACTCAAGGTCATACCTTGACTCTTGTATACTTGTTCTAAATTTCTTCAGTTTCAGTTTGAACCTGCATATGAGAAGTTGATGCTCTGATCCTCAATCAGCACATGGTCTTGTTCTGACTTTTGATATTGTATCTTTCCACAAATGTAATCAATTTGGTTCCTTTATGTTCCATATGGTGAATTCCATGTGTATAATCACCACTTAGGTTGGTGAAAAAAATGTATTTGCAATGAAGATATAATTGATCTGACAAAATTCTATCATGTGATCTCCAGCATTGTTTCTGTCACCAAGGCCCTATTTTCCAACTTTGTTTTCCAATTTTGTTTTCCTCTTTGTTTCCAATTTTTACATTCCAGTCACCAGTAATTATCAGTCCATCCTGATTGCATGTTCAATCTATTTCAGATTGCAGAAGCTGGTAAAAATCTTCTATCTTCATTTGTAGCTTTATGGTGAGTGTACAGATTTGAATAATAGTCATATTAATGGGCTTTCCTTGTAGGTGTATGGATATTATACAATCACTGACAGCATTGTACCTCAGTACAGATCTTGAGATGTCTTTTTTGATGATGAATGCAACCCCATTTCTCTTTAATCTGTCATTCCCAGTATAGTAGTATATATCATTATCTGATTCACAATGACCCATGCCAGTCCATTTTAGCTTCACTGATGCCTAGAATGTTAATGTTTATGTGCTCCATTTCCCTTTTGACAATTTCTAAGTATCCTAGATGCATACTATGTACATTCCATGTTCTACTTAGTAGAGGATATTTACAGCTGTTCCCTCATTTTGAGTCATGCTACATCAGTAAATGGAGGTCCCTGGGGCTTTATTCTAATCCCTTCAGTATAGTAGACTTTACTTTGAAGAAGCAACTCTTCCCCAGTCATCTTTTGAGTGCCTTCCATCCTGTGGGGCTCATTTTCTGGCCCTATATCTGACAGTGTTTCTCTGCTATTCATAAGGTTTTCAGTGCCTAATTGTTTTGGCAGTGAGTTAGCCATGTCCTTCTCCCTAGTCTGTCTTAGTCTTAGTCAACTCTACGTGGGGCACATGCCTCCCGGTCCGGCCCAGAGGTTCAGACAGGCGGCACCGCTGTGCACACAGATACTAAACACAATTCACTAGGGACCCTTAGGTGAGGGGCACGGACTCCTGCGGCCCTCGGGACACCGGAGAAGATGGGAGAAAGGAAAAGCCTCAGGCGCTTTTGCCTTCCAGGGGCAAACACCTGTGTTGGTGGTCTCGGTGGTCACAAGGAGACAGTTCTTGCTTCGTGGGTGATCAGACAGAGAGCAGGTTCTTTCCTTGTTGATGGTCGCAGCGGGGAGAGCGCTCTTTCCTTGCTGAAGGTCCAGGAGAGAGCAGGAAAGTTGCCGGTGGTCCGGGCAGGAACGGGGGAGAAGGTCTTGCTTAGCCGATGGTCTGGGTAAAAAGATGTAAAGGCCTAAAGGGCAAAAAGGGGAAAAGGGCGAAAAGGGCGTAAAAGTCTGGAAGCTCAGCTGAAACCTTTTCACCATGGATCACCCTCCTGGTATCTGTATTACTGGTGGCATAGTTTCCAGTATCTCAGCGACACACAACCCACCACACTATGGCAAACTAACAGATATGTGGGGGTTCCAAGAAGATACATTTCAGATACGAAATTTTTATAACAGCGTATATTATTATATACTTTCAATTTCTCTACTAAAGGGATTAGAGGGTTTGGTTATTTTTAAAGGAAAAAATGCATTGAAAGATACATCAAAAAGCTGGTAATTTTGTGGAAAATTACTTTAAATCAATCTATAATCATAAATTCTGAATTATATTACTTAAAGTTGTTTCAAAGATAGTTCATTGAATTTACACAGGGTGCCAAAAACATACACATTTTAAGTATTAAAATTACATACTGATAAGAATAGATGAGTACAAGTCACATACATCTTCTGCAATTGTAAGAGGTCATCAAAGTGGTTACCATTGTAATTCAGTTCAACTTCAAAAGTAACACATAAATAACATCTTTTAAAAATATGTATAAATTTTTTGGCAGCTTCAGTCTATGTTTGTCTTTATTTTTAAATAATTTCCACTCAGTAATGCTTTGAATTCTTTTAAAGAACAGAAATATATGTATAAATTCAGTTTAATTATTTTATTGAATTACTGATTAGTTATTTTTAACATGTTTTTAACAGCCAGATGGATTCACTTCATATTTCAGGTATAGGTTTTATTTTAGAGTTATTTCACATTGATTTCTTTTTGCATCTACATTAGATGTTTGTAAAACTATTTCTGTTTTATATATTTTTTAAATTCTTACCAAAATTTCAGGCTTTCTCAGATTTTCCTTTTTATTGTGTTACTTAAAAAATCATTCAAGGAAAGCTGTACTTAAGAATAATATTTTTGAAAGTGTATGAAATATTCTACTGAAAAAATTGGGTTTTTTTCCTGCTTCTCCATCTTTGTATTCAGAGGAGTATTTGCAGTTCTAAAAGACCTTATGTTTTTTACAGTACATATACATAAATTCTAACATGGTGATGAACATCATAATTCTAGCTACTCCAGATGCTGAGGCAAGATGATCACAAGTTCAAGGCCAGCCTGGGCAACTTAGTGAAAGCTGCCTCAAAATAAAAATTAAAAAAGGGTTGGGGACATAGCTCCATGGTAGAGTACTTGCCTAGCATATACAATGTGCTGGGTTCAATCACCTAGCATATGCAGTGTGTTAACTCTTTTGTGTGTCCACAGTAGCCCCATTAGGTAAAGGGGTTAGATATCTATATCTATATATATAGATATTTTGTATCTATAAATTAGATCTATTGAGATATTAAGACATCATGAGAGTCTTAATTTATCAGTGGCAGAACTTGGACTAGAGTTTTATGCTGTCAGTATTGAGCCATTAATGTAAACCATGGCTGTACTGACCTATTTCAGATTTCTGAGTTCTTGATTGAGAAGTGTTTTTTGTTTATTTTTTAATCTACTCTGATCTCCACTGTTGCTATAAGAGCCAAGAAGAGAAGAGTTGTAGGAAATGAGGTGAGTTCAGAGAGAGCGAGTAGAAAAGCACTGAAAAGAAACCAATGAATGTAGCAGTTCATAGCAGTTGTAGTAGGGTAGTTTGCAAGCCAAATTTCAAGAATTGTCAAAAGGGTGAGAAGAAGTGAAACCAGAGAATATAGATCATTTCCCAATCATGAGTTCAGCAAAGCAATTAATTAAAAACTGTTCATATTCAGCGTACACCAAGTCCGTGTACTTAACCACTTTCTATTCTCCTGATAAATAGGAATAGGGGAAAGAAGTTAAGAAATGAAATGTTTGTATACTTTGGAGATGAAAGGGATTCGTTCCTGGTTTCATGTTTTGGTGAGATCTACCAACAGTGAGAGATTTGGGAAGATGTTGTAGAATTTTAAAGTAAAATATTTAGAGTGTTTTGAATGGTAAAGTGGTAAATTGATATACTTCCTAATCTATGGGGATTTTTCCTTGTTTTTCTATTCACTATAGATAAAGTAACTATTCTGATAACTGCATGTTCTGCTCGTGGCTCAGAGGAACAGATCTTGAAATGTGTAGAGCTACTACTTTCACGAAATGTTGATCCAAATGTTGCTTGCAGGTAAGAGCTGTACTGTCTGTTCAGAAATGTCAAAGATAGTTTGATCATCCTATTAAGTATTTGATAGCATGATTTTTTAAAAATTATGAACAATATCTGTTTACGTGGCCAAATAGTTGATGAATGAAAATAGGTAATAAGGTCATGGTTCCCACTGTGTAAGATTATTAGAAAAAGGGGATACCAGCAGGGTAATCCTTGAACTTTTAATTTTCAGAAAAATAGTATAATAATTTAGAATGAGAAGGAAAAGAGGACAGTAAATATAATTTCCTGTGAATCATAGACTCAAAAGAATATGATAATTGAGCTATAGCAAAGCCTCTTAAATGTTTTTTCCCCCTAAAATACTTAACAGGCTGGAATTTAGCTCACTTGGTAGAGTGCTGCTCTGCAGTCTCTGACTTCCTGAGTTTGATTCCAAGCATCGCAAAAATGGGAGAAGGACATGGCAATCCACTTCCTGAAACAATCAGCCGTTGAAAACCCAACAAGGGTCGCTATGAGTTGGACACAACTTGACGGCACCTAACAACAACAACAAAATACTTAACAATTTTACACATACACTAAGAAAATATATAGAAGTATTTACATTTTCCTAAGACTTCACTTTGGGAGAAGGATCTGGCAACTCACTCCCAAAAATCAGTCCACCATTGAAAAGCCTATGAATAGCAGAGAAGCCCTGACAATAGTGTTTTGCCTGTTGTATGTAGGGTCGCTCTGAGTCGGATACAGACTCGATGGCACCTAACAACAACGAGAACAAGATTTCAATGGTTAATTAGGTAATGACATGTATGTAATAGCTTCTAGGCACACACATTCAAAAACAAATAGTAAGCATGTTATGCATCTGGTGAGATGTTAGTAATAAAAATGGATCACTTTGCTTAAAATCTCTATCATACTGACTTCCTTGTTATCTAGCTCCATCTTCCACTCCATCTTCCTAATAAATCTTTTTGGGTCTTACTTAATCTTCAAAATGGAAAAAGTAGAAATTAGCCCATCCAACAGAAATGTCTAGTATGAATAGAATTATGACTCATAATTTATTCAAATAATTATGATCTATCACCTGGTAAGTAGAAATAATTATTCTTGACTCTAGACATTTCTTCCTAATTTAGTTTAGTTTCTAAGATACCTGGGCAGTGGGCTTAGAAGATATTATACGGTTTTAGATAATCTCTAAATCTTTGCTGAAATAAAAAAGATTTTGATGGAGTTGGAGTGCTTCTCAAACAAGGTCTATTTGGCCTTCCAGGTGACTTGTGTAGTGTCTAAAGATTTTTTTTTTTTTTTTTTTTTTGCCTGTAGCGGTAGCCCTGTGGCATGCGATCCCGTCAGATCTCGGAAGTTAAGCAGGGTCAGGCCTGGTTAGTACCTGGATGGGAGACCATGTGGGAACACCAGAAGCTGTAGGCTTGGGAGAAGGACCTGGCAACCCCTTCCCAAAAATCAATCTGCCATAGAAAACCCTATGAACAGGAGAGAAGCACTGACTATAGTGTTTCCCCTGTTGTACAGAGGGTCGCTATGAGTTGGATACTGACTTGATGGCACCTAACAACAACAACAAAGATATTTTTAATTGTCACACCTGAAAGATTTTACTAGTATTTAGTGGATAGGGGTCAGAGAGACAGTGCATAGGTTCCTACAGTGCATAGGACAGCCCCTTCTAAGAATTACCATCCCCAAAATGTCAACAGTGCCAAAGGTGAGAAACTGCTCTAGTGTGAGAAAGACCAAGGCTCACAGCGTAGGTTGTTGTTGTTGTTGTTAGGTGCCATCACAGAGTAGATAGTCATTATTTAAACAAACATTAAAAAGAACTGATAATGAAATTATCTGCACATTTTTAGCATATCAATTTAAAGAAACTTTTATTCTGTCATTTATGGTATTAGCTCCTAGTTAGGTATAACTTTTGAATCTGGTTCTACCTTGAAATTGGAACACATGTTTTAAGACATCTAGATAAAGTAAGGGCTGGGATTTAGCTCAGTTGGTAGAGTGCTGCTCTGCAGTCTCTGAGGTCCCGAGTTCAATTCCCAGCACCGCAAAATGGGAGAAGGACGTGGCAACCCACCCCCAAGGCAATCCTGAAACAGTCAGCCATTGAAAACTCTATGAGCATCACTATGAGTCGGACTCAACTCAACGGCACCTACCAACCAACCAAAAGGTGAAGTAAACTTCCATGGTTTGTACCTTTAGAAGTAACCTGAGATAAGACTCACCTCTCTGGATGCAATGGAAAATTGTTTTTTTGCTTAATGTTCTTTAACATTTTTTAAAAACTACCATAAGATATTATAGGGAGTAGCCAGGCACACTTAGGGGGCTGAAGCAAAAGGATCAAGAGTTCAAGGCTGGCCTACACTACATAGCAGGCCCCTATCTCAAAAAAAGAAAAAGTAGTGAAGACTTCACTCTTACACTCACTTGTTATCTTATAAACACACTGAGGGAGAAGTTAAGCAAACCAGTGTCATAAGTTCTAGACTATTATGCCTTCTCAAGAACTACAAGTCATCCTTCAGATACATAGGATATATCCAGGAAAACAAACTTGATTTGAATTAAAACAACACAAGATTAGTATCTCATGCTAAAAACTATAAGGCAACCATACTATAAGACAATTTTAAAAGGCTAGAAGCTGATGAATTTGAAAGAGAACAAGATTTAAATTGATATATATTCAACTAAAATAGAGAATATCATAGCATGGTTGAAGAAAAGAAAGCATTTTAACTAATAGATGTGAGAACCTGAAAAAAGCTATTGAACTGTTTTCCTTTTTAATACTCAAAGCATAAAACAATAAAGTGATTGGATTGTGTTTTCTTGGTAGATCTGACAAGAAAATAAGTCATAGCAAATAGTATTTTTAGCCTGCATATTTTATAAGGCTTCCATTAATGAACATATGGACAGGGAGTGATAACATGCATCAATGGTAAAGGAAATAAATCTCAGGACACTGGAGAATATAAGAAGGTATGGGGAGATTTTATAGATGAACCATTAACAGTGGAAAAAATCAAAACCTATTAGAAGGTTGGGAGTTTAAGTTTCATGTAAAATATGCCAAAAGATACCACGGATAGATATATCAGAGATCCACTATTTAAATGCCAGGAAGGAAAACAGATCTTTAGATGAATTTACTTTCAATTTGTTAACACAGTCTCTTGTTGAGCAACTTTTTTGCTGAAAAAAATTACCTCTCAGGAAAGAACACAGGAAATGTGGGGCATAAAGGTTTTAAAGGACTAGTTTTTTTGAAACTAGTTTTTGCTTGCTAGTTACAAAGGAAATTGACCTCTTAATTTTTTTTTTTTAACAAAGTGCAATTGGAGCTTAGGAAAGTTTTATTAGTTATTTTGTAACATGTAAAGAAAATCATGTACAATCATGGTTTATATTCTCACTGACTTCTTTCTCCCCTCCTTTATTTTTCTTGTACTCATACAGTTGCATCCTGCATTTTGAGATTTTCTTCTCCCTCTTTAATCCTGTACGTTATTTCCCATCTCCTCCTTCTTTTCCCCAATCTCTGCTCCCACCCACTGATCCACTCCCCCTTCTTTCTAATCTGCTTGTATTTTCCATTCTCAAATAGGTGTGATGGTTTATTTTTATATGTCTAAATATGAATAATTTTTTCTTCCTTTAAGTTAGATTCAGCTCCCACATACGAGTGTGGACATATGGTATTTCTTTTTTTGAATCTCAATTAATTTGCTTAAAATGCTATTTTCCAGTTCATCCATTTTGTTGCAAATGACATAATTTCATTTTTCTTTGTTGCTGAGTAATATTCCATTGTGTATTTATACCACAGTTTTTCAATCCACTCTTCTGTTGATGGACACCTTGGTTGGTTCTATACCCTTGCAAATGTGAAGAGTGCTGCAGTAAATATGGAAGTGCAGGTGTCCCTGTAGTATGATGATTTAATCTTCCTTTGGTATATTCCCAGATATGGCTGGGTCATGTGGTAGTTCTATTCTTAGTTTTCTAAGGTACCTCCATACTGATTTCCAAAGTGGTTGACCTAATGTACAGTTCCAACAGCAGTATAAAAGGGTTCCTTTTTCTCTGCATCCTCACCAGCATTTATTATTATTTATTTTGTTATTCTTGGCCATTCTTACTGGAGTAAGATGGAGTCACAATGTTGTTTTGATTTGGATTTCCCTAATGGCTAGGGATATTGAGCATTTTTTCATGTGTCTGTTGAGCATTTGTATTTCTTCTTTTGAGAACTGTGGGGTGAATTCCATTGTCCACTTTTTTATTGCATTATCTGTTGTCTTGGTGTTTGATTTCTTAAATTCCTTGTATATTATAGAAATTAGTACTCTGTCATATGTGTAGGATGCAAAGATTTTCTCCCATTCTGTGGGATCTCCCTTAACTCCATTAATTGTTCCCTGTGCTATACAGAAGTGTTTTCGTATTATGTACTCTCATTTGTCAATTCTTGGTGCAGTTTCCTAGGCAATTGGAGTCTTGTTAAGGAAATACTTGCCTATGCCTACGTGTTGGAGCATGTTCCCTATCTTTTCTTTAAGTGGTTTTAATGTTTCTGGTTTTATGTTGAGATCTCAGATCTATTTTGAGTTGATACTCATACAAATTGAGAGATACAGGTCTATTTTCATTTTTCTGCAAGTGGATATCCAATTTTCCCAGCATCATTTGTTGAAAAGGCTGTCTTTTCTCCAATAAATGTCCTTAGCCCCTTTATTAAAAATCAGGTAACTGTAGTTGCATGAGTGTATCTTTGGATCTTCAGTTCTGTTCCATTGATCTCCATGCCTATTTTTGTGCCAGTACCAAACAGTTTTTGCCACTGTGTCCTGGCATATAGTTTGAAGTCAGGTGTTGTGATACCTCCTAGACTGTTTTTGCTGCTTAGGATTATTTTAGCTATGTGCAGTCTTTTGTGCTTTCAAATGAATTTTAGTATTGTTTTTTCTATTTCTGCAAAATATGTTATTGCAATTTTGATGAGAATGTCTTTAAGTCTTTAAATTTCTTTTGGTAGTTTAGCCATTTTCACAGTATTGATTCTTTTGATCCATGAACAAGGAAGGTCCTTCTATTTTCTAGTATTTTCTTCTATTTCTTTCTTTAATGTTTTGAAGTTTGCATTACAGAGGTCTTTAGGATCTTTGGTTAGATGGATTCCTAAATATTTAATTTTTGGTGGGCTATTGTGAATGGTACTGTTGTCTTTATTTCCTTCTCCTTCTGTTCACTATTGATGTAAAAAGCTACCGATTTTTGAGTGTTAGTTTTGTATCCTTCTACTTTGCTGAAGGAGCTAATTAGCTCTAAGAGTTTTCTAGAGAAATTTTTAGGGTTCTTTAGGTATAGGATCATGTCACCTGCAAATAAGAGTAGTATGACCACTTCTTTCCCTATCTGTATTCCTTTAATTTCTTTCTCTTGCATGATTGTTCGGGCTAGGACTTCATTCGCAATATTGAATAAGAGGAGACAGTGAGCATCCTTGTCTTGTTCCTGATCTTAGAGAGACTATTTTCAGTTTTTCACCATTTAATATGATGTTGACTATAGGTTTTTCATAAATGGCATTTATGATGTTGAGTTAAATTCCTTCTATGCCTAATTTCTTCAGGAATTTTTTCATGGAGGGAAGTTGTACTTTGTCAAAGGCCACCTTAGCATCCATTGAGATAATCATGTGATTTCTCTCTGTAAGTCTCTTGATATGTTGAATTACATTAATTGGTTTTCAGATGTTGAACCAGCCTTGCATCTGTGGAATGAGGCCCACCTGATAGTGGTGCATGATCATTTTTATGTGTTGCTGAATTTGGTTTGCCAGAATTTTATCGAGTATTTCTGCATCAATGTTCATCAGGGAATTTTGTCTATAGTTCTCTTTCTTTGTAGACGCGTTATCTGGTTTTGGTTAGAGGGTGATACTGGCTGAATAGAATGAATTTAGAAGTATACCTTCCTTTTATATTTTATTAAATAATTTGAGGAGAATAAGTATTAATTCTTCTTTAAAAGTTTGATAAAATTCATCTGTGAACCTGTCATGACCTACACTTTTCTTTGTTGGGAGTTTTTATTTTTTTATTGCTGCCTCTAACTTGGTGGTTGTAATCGATCTGCTCAATTTTTTTATATCCTCAGGGTTTAGTCTTGGTAAGTCATATGTGTTAAGGAATTTATCCATTTCCTCTGTATTTTCATTTTTTGTGAGATACCTCTTCCATATCTCATTTACATATAAGGAGATAACTCTTGGTTTTGTGAAATAAATTTGGAGGATATTGATTGAATAGGATAACCTAAACCAACTAATAGTTGGAAATTATGATGAGTAAGGTTGATGGAAAAAGGGTTCAGAGTCTACAGAAGTAGAGGGAGAGGTAAATGGTGTGGGAGAAAAGCTAAAAAGAGACCAAAGGAAGTAATTCAGCATAGGGAAAAAAAAGATAAAGAAAAGGAAATAAAGACTAATGTGACAATAGCTCACCTCATGTTGATTAATTCATATTATGTGATAGTCACTCAGATCCTTTATATTTTATTCCTGCCCTCTGGATGTTGCCAAAGAACAGTTCCAATCCTTGCTTCCCTCTGTTGCAGCTCAGTTCTCAGAGAGGGCATGTGCCCTCCAGATCCCTCTACCCTTTTGTGAAGAGATCCAGTTCTCGTCCCTCTGACCCACGCACTATTGGGATCCCTGCCAGGTTCCCATGTGTAGCAACCTCGGTGGCCACTCCCTCTGGCATTGTGCACTGCCTGTGCTTATATAGTAGTGTTCACCATGGTAGTTACAGCCTACAAAGCGTGCCTATTGTGTTTTTTTTTAATTGGAAATTTTTAATGTACAACTTAATGTGTTTCATTCTGACATGCATTTCATTGTGACATTTCCATATATGTGTTTCATTGTACATTGCACAGATAACTTCCCCCTTTCCCTCTTGTGCACCTCTTCCCCCCTCTCCGACCCCCACACCAAAGGCCTCTCTTCTACATTGCATGTCTTTTTGTGGGATTATTTTTTTATATACCCTTGTATCCCAACTATGATTTAGGTCCAAACTGTTTTCTGTAGTGATCTGTTTTTTACATTGTCCGTAGTATTACATGAATAGTCTAGCCCATTTCTATCATTACCATTCTTTTGTATTGTTGGTATTATTATAATTATTTCCAGAACTATTAAAGTTGGGCTGTTTACTTTGAGGTCCCCCTCTCTCTCATTCCTCGCTCCTCCTTGTTCCTCCTCCCGCTCCTGGCTTCTCCCACCATCTGTTCCTTTTGCTCCATCCCTCCCTCCTTCTTTCAAAGCGTGGCTATTGTTGTCTAGATCCCTTGCTGTGTGAGTTTGGATTTTGCTACCCAGCACAGACATGGACAGTTCCTCAGGCTCCTTTAAGGCCCACTGCACACTGCTGTAACAGAAGATGAGCCTCCTAGGAGTACCAAATTGTAGGAATACAGTCCCACCTTCTCAGAGGCACTGGCAGCTCACCTTCAGGGACTGTTTGATTAAATGGGTGCAATCTGGAGCACTTCCTATGGCCACTGGGAGCTTCTTGTTGCCAGAATACCTGCAGTCTCCTCCCTCTTCTCAGGGTAGGCTAGGCTTGAGGATTGTTTACCCCAAAATTGGCAGTGTCCCATGTACCTTAGGGCTTGGGAGAAGGACCTGGCAACCCCCTCCCAAAAATCAATCTGCCATTGAAAACCCTATGAAAAGCAGAGAAGCACTGACAATAGTGTTTTCCCTGTTGCACAGAGGGTCGCTATGAGTCGGATACCAACTTGACGGCACCTAACAACAACAACAACAATGTACCTTAGGGCAGCTGCACCTTAATGGCCCCAGGATGTTGAGGGTGGGATGGGAAGAAAAGTATAGCATCACTTTGTTTTACTATGTGCACTTTCTCAGCATGGCTGCTACCCCATGGCTTTGGCTGCATGTTACTGCAGTGTTCCTTCCAAGTTCAGCCTCTGATTTTTGCTGGTCTCCTCTGCCTTTCGGGGGACTATAGTTACCTTCACAGGCGTCCATATTTCCCTATTTGGGGCAGAACCCCACTGACCTCTAGTCTTGTTTTCCACAATACCTCTCCTTCAAGTGGATAGAGGTTCATTCCACACTTGCAGTTGCTTTCCTGGAGTGGCCACCTCTGAAGTGGCGCTTCACTCTTCCACCTCTCAGTCGTTAAATTTTCTGCATTTGGTCTGTTTTCTCAGTACCATGCATATTTATTTTCTTTTTAATTTGTTTAAACTAAAATGAGATCTATAATTTTGTCTCGTGAAATAAAAGTAATGGCAAAGCCTTACAGGTCAACCATTAAGCTAGGGACTAAAATCTCAGTTCTGATATGTAAAGTGTCAAGGAAGTTCTTCATTCTGTGGAAATAGTTCAAAAGACAAGGTGTTAGCTTGTAAACAAAATGGAAAAAGAAAAGAAAAGGAGAGATTAGAAACAGGAAGGTAATTCTAACAGTTTGTATCTCTTACAGTGAAAATTAGTTAGTTGAATCAGTTGGTTTTGTTTGTACTAAATGTGGGAATAAAAATTAAGAGGAAACTGTTGAATTTCCTATACTTAATTAAAAGTCTTCCTGAATGGTACTGAGAGAATTCTGTAATAGGATAAGTTTTTTAATTGTGTATAATTTATATTGTCTATAGTACTTATATTTTCAGTGTACAGTTGGATCAGTTTCAAGTAATTCATACATTGAGGTAACTCACACTCTAAGGTACATTTCTATCACTCCAGAAAGTTTCCTGTACTCTTTCCCAATTAAGTTTCCCCACTGCTAGGAGTCACTATGTGATTTAGAATTTGTTGCTACAACTATAAATTAATCTTTTCTATTCTAGAATGGGCTGGGATTTAGCTCAGTGGGTAGAGTGCTGCGCTGCAGTCTCTGAGGCCCCGAGTTCAATTCCCAGCGCCGCAAAAATGGGAGAAGGGCCTGGCA
>VMDO01016624.1:0-21109 GCA_007922755.1 Pedetes capensis
TTCTTCCTCATAAAGTCCAGCTTCTCGGATTATTTGCTCAGCGTATACAACTAATTGATCACAACCAGTTAAAATGTATTAGTATTCACAAAATCAAGTGTGACTAGTTTCTGTAACTTAAATGTTTCCTCCCTCACCAGCCTCCAATATACACCTATGGTCTCCTACATTTTTTTCAAGATTTTATGGTTTTATTCTTTACCTTGAATTTTCTTTACCTTTGAATTTTCAATCCATCTGAAATATATTTGACTATAAGTCAAACTCAGGGCTGGGATTTAGCTCAGTTGGTAGAGCGCTGTGCTACAGTCTCTGAGGTCCCAAGTTCAATTCCCAGCACCGCAAAAATGGGAGAAGGACCTGGCAATCCACTCCCAAGGCAATCCCAAAACAGTCAGCCATTGAAAACCCTATGAGGGTCGCTATGAGCCGGATACCGACTCGACAGCACCTAACAACAACAACAAGTCAAACTCATTCTTTCCCAATGCATAGCCAGTTTTGCCTGTAATTGTTAAATAAACTAACGTTTTTTGTTGAGTTACAATATATTTTCCACATATTAAATTTCCACAAACAGCAAAATCTATTTTGGGTCACCATATTCTACACAGTTCCTTTTGCCTTTTTGCCTGTTCTTATGATAATATTATCCTACTTTTATTAGAGAGGCTTCACTGTTTTAATATCTTATAATGTCCTCTTTCTCACAATTTTATTTACTATTCTTTAACATTTATTGTTCCATATAAACTTAACCTTATTTAATTCCATTTAAATACATGCACGAAGCTCCTAATATGGATTGCCTTCAATTTCTATATTAATGGGAAAATTAATATTTTCATGATATTTAATTTTCTCATTCAGGCTGGGGTTTAGCTCAGTTGGCAGAGTGCTGCTCTGCACTTTCTGAGGACCTGGATTTGATTCTCAGTACCACAAAAATGGGAGAAACATGTGGCTGTCCACTCCTGAAACAATCCCAAAACAATCAGCCACCGAAAATCTTATGAGGGTCCCTGTGAGTTAGACATGACTCCAGGGCACCTAACAACAACAACAATAATTTTCTCATTCAGGAATGTGGTACATCTTCCTGTTTATTCACGTTTTATTTTCTTCCCTCATATGGAACTAACCACTGTATGCCCTCATATGGAACTAAGACCAACTGGAGTTTCTCCTCAGGTGCCAGGCCCCTGGGTCCACCCAGGAATAAACACACAGATAGCAAAGGCAAGTGAAAGCAAGGAAGATTTTATTGAGAGAATACACAAAGCCTCTGAAAGAATGGAGGGAATCCTGACTAGGTAGCTGAGTTGGGGCTGTTGTCTAGGGGGTTTCATCGTCCCTTTCTTTGGGCTGGACTTTTTTAACTAGCAGCAATAGGCTGGTCCTCAGGCGGTATCTGTGTGTTGGCCCAATAGAGTTAAAGGACAGTTGCTCCCATTGTTTCCACCTAGAGATTTACTGTTGGCCACGTCATGGGACTTGCTTTTCTTAGAAGAATGGGACTTGATCTGGTGATTGTTGATCAATTCACTTTCTGTCTTCTTTGAAAAATGGGACTTATTAGCAGAGGAAAGAGAAAGTCCACAGAATGGGAGAAAATCTTTGCATCCTACACATCTGACAGAGGACTAATTTCTAGAACATACAAAGAACCTAAGAAAGCAAACACTAAGATAACAAATAGCCCAATAAATAAATGGACGCGGGAACTGAACAGACAGTTCTCAAACAAAGAAGTACGAATGGCCAAGAAACACATGAAAAAATGCTCACTATCTTTAGCCATTTTGGAAATCCAAACCAAAACAGTACTGAGATCCCATCTACTCCAGTAAGAATGGCCAAGATTAACAAAATAAATAATAACAAATGCTGGCGAGGATACAGAGAAAAAGGAACACTTTCACACTACTGGTGGGACTGTAAATTAGTTCAGCACCACTTTGGATGTCAATATGGAGGTACCTTAGAAAACTAAAAATAGAACTGCCATATGACCCAGTGATACCACTCCTGGGAATATAGCCAAAGGAAGATAAGTCATCATACCACAGAGATACCTGCACCTCCATATTTAATGCAACACTCTTCACAATTACAAGGGAATGAAATCAACCAAGATATCCATCAACAAAGGAGTAGATTTTAAAGTTGTGCTATATATACACAATGCAATATTACCCACCAGTAAAGAAGAGAGAAATTCTATTATTTGCAGTAAAATGGATAGAACTGGAGAGCATCATTGTAAGCAAACAAACCCAGACACAAAAAGAGAAATATCATATGTTCTCACTTATATGTGGAAGATAAATCTAACTTAAAGGAAAAAAATTATACATATTTAGATATATAAAAATGAACAATCATACTGAAGAATGGAAAACACAAGTGGTGCCCATAGGAGGGGAGAGGGGATCAGCTGGTGGGAGCAGAGGTTGAGAAATGGGGAAAGGAGAGAGGAAACAATGTAGAGGGGTAAAGAGGGAGAGGAACAACACAAAATACAGAATGCAACTATATGAATACATGAAAAAAGGAAGGAAAAATATCAGTGAGAATATAACCCATGATTGCATATGATTCTCATTTACATATTAATTAAAATTCCTACTTTTTTCTTTTCTTCTTTAGTCCATACTGTTCTGTAAAGTATGTAAGATGATGAATGTGTAAACAAAACTAATTTAATAGTTGCATAATGGATATAGCAAATAACTTATTACTCTGTATCCCACTAACATTTATAAATAATATATATACATATATACATATACATATATAAAAGAAAAATGAGCCTTAGGACAGTGAAACTCATGTGGTTGGACAGAAACTTAGGTGACCTAATAGGTTGCTTCGTAACTACCTTGCCTCAGTAGTTCCCTGTTTCCAAGCCCCATTTCCCTGAATTTAGCTGACACTTGTCAGAACCATGAGGGGTAAGTATACCAGAAATCTTTCACCTAAGTCCACCTTATAATAGGAGGAAATCTTGGAGCACATTTTGCAGCTGCCTCATGATGTCCATGGTGATAACTTTCACATATCTCACCCTCTCTTACTCTCTCAAAGACATCTGTAGCCATTCTCATCCTTTGTTGTTTCTTTGGAAATGTCACCTACACCTGCTCCTAATCCTCAAAATTCAGTGAAATTTCTTCTGGTCCTTGATCTAAGGGCCTCATAATCCACCCCTCCACAGCTCCCTCTAGTATATGCTGCATGACCTACCATTGCTCACACATCCAACCTTCCCTGGGAAGTGAACCAGCAGCCTGAGCATCATATTAGTGAGATCCTTCCAGTGGTCTCTTTCCCAGACCCACAAGAAGCTTAGGAAGTAGGGTGGCTCTGACTGCAGACTTCCAGAGGAATCTCTTATTACGTGCTATTCCTGTTGCTGTCCTTCAATGTCCTCATGTGAAATTATCTGGGAGCGTCTTTACTAAGTAGTCTATAGGAACCATACAGCTGCTATTCACTGATTCCAGGGATTTGAACATTTCCCCTCCAACCTTTCTGACACTAATTGATTTTTGAGTATATGTCTGTTCAGAATTTTGGCTCTTGTCAAACTACCTTAATCTTGGATATTTCTGTTACTTGAGAAGTGAATCAAATTAAGCAAATAATGTCTTTTATTCTCTGTGATCCTCTTTTCAAAGAGGAGAACAGTCCTCTATACTATAGTCTGGTGCTTTCTGAGACACACTGAGATGGGAACTCAGATGATCCTCAGATCCAGGTAAAATGGTAAGGACCTATGTTTGGAGGGATCCAGGAACTATGGTCACAATCTGTGATTCCAGATTCTCCCCTATCCTAGTGTTTGAATTTAGAATTTTCAGTTCCACAATGATCCATCATTCTCATTCAGAAAGATTTTCTTTGTGTTTTTAATGTATTAAAGACAGTCTTCAGAATTCTAAGCTTTAAGTAGAGAGATGAATACACTCACTCAAGATGTCAGCAAACCTTCAGAGAAGACAGATTTATAAACAGATAACTGTGCCCCCCTCCCCATCCTAAATCAGCAACCCCCACTTTAAGAGTCTATTTTAGTTCTGGATCCATTGGTAGGTTCCCTCCCAGCCACTCTCATCTGTTCATTTTAGGGAGCATAGCATGTTACTATAAAAAATATTTAAATTCTTTTTCTGTTGAAAATGTTCATAATTATGGTACAGCATTAACAATCTAGGGTCAGTTATTTAGTTCTTTTCTGCCCCTGCTTCCTTATCTCTAAAATAGTACATTTTTCATAAGGTTATACTGACTTTACAATAGTTGCTGTTCGTTAAGCCATTGAGACAGTGCCTAGGTCACAGTCAGTGTTGTACATGACTGTTCTCATCAGGCTGCTCATCATTGAGGTTTGCTACTCTTTCATCTCAATGTAGAATTCTTTACTTTGTCAGCTTCCTAACCTGGGCCTTTCCCCGCCTCTGTAGCCATTGCCAGGACTCTTCTTTTGCAGTCTGTCAAATCTTCTAAGAACGTATAGAAAAGAAACATCAGTCTGCTTACTGAACCTTAGAACATTCTTGTGATCCTCATGAGATCCTTCATATTCAGAAGAGCTGGCATTGCAGCGCTGAAAACCTGTGTTAGATGGAGAGACTTCACTCTGAGTTTGTACAAACAAAGCCTCTGTCCACATTTTAACACCTTTTCCAATCACCTCCTTGCCTTCATGGTGCCACATCCCACAATAAAATTTCTGCTTTCAGTCAGAAAGACTTCAACATAAGAAGAGAAAGCAACAGATGGCTTTTGATTCTCCTCTTCAGGAGGAGTTTTCTCAGTCTTCTTCCTGGAGGATCCTGGCGTCTCTTCCTACAGCACTGTTCTTGAGTGCCACAACAATTCCACGGGCCATGCAGTGCCCAATATGCCACTGAAATCTCTCTTAACATCAGTCACATACCAAAGTAAAAGCAGCACAAAAATAAATGAATCCACACCCCAAAATAGAAAAAGCATCTAAAATATAGTCAGCCTTCAATATCCACAGATTCCCCATCTGTGGATCCAACCAACCATGGACTGAAGATATTCAGAAAAAAAGTTGTATGTCTACCAAATGTATACAGACTTTTTTCTTGTTATTTTCTGACCAATGCACTCTAAAAGGGCTGGGATTTAGCTCAGTTGGTAGAGCGCCGCTCTGCAGTCTCTGAGGTCCCGAGTTTGATTCCCAGCACTGCAAAAATGGGAGAAGGACATGGCAATCCACTCCCAAGGCAATCCCGAAACAGACATTGAAAACCTTGAAAGGGTCGCTATGAGTCAGACATGACTTGATGGCACCTAACAACAACAACAACAAGCACTCTAAAAACTGCTTATGTAGCATTTATATTGTTTTAGGTATTGTAAACAAAGTAGAGATGATTTAAAGTGTATGAGAGGATGTGGGACGGTTGTATGAAACTCTGCTATATTATGTAAGGGGCTTGAGAAGCTGCAGATTTGGGTATCCACAGGGGTCCTGAAACTACTGCTTGTAAGTCTTATAGAGACAGTGAGTAGTGTTACACTACATGCCATTCATGAACTCACTTATGACCATACACACATAATTTAAACCAGTATTACTGAGCACCTGCTCCACACATGTAGGCCCTACGCTGGGCACTGGTGACACCCTGGAGCAGTAACAGGCCTGATTCTGCAGAGAAGAACTTAACATGGACTACACAGTGAAGATTTAGTGAAGAATCATCCTCATTAATAAATGCAAGCATACAAACTTAGATAAGTGCTCCAGGGGAAAGGAATGTAATATAGAAAACTGACCTAGGTCTGCAGGACATGTAAGATTTCTCTAAGGAAAAGAGATTTGATGTAAAAAGAATGTCTGTAGCTATCTAAGGAAATAAACGAGAGAATATTCTCTGCAGCTACATCAGGATGAGGAAAGTTCTATGGTGGAAGAGAAAATGGCCAGTATTAAAGGTTGTGTGTGATTACTTGGTCCCCAGTGGGTGGCACTCTTTGTGAAGGCTGTGGAACTTTGGGAGGTGGGACCTAGCTGGACAAAATAGGTCACTGGGGGTGGGCCTTTGAAGGTTTTACACAGGCCTCCAGTTCCCATTGTGTTTTCTGCTTTCTCATGCCATGATGTCAAGTACTCCACCACAGGCCCTGCTTATTGAACCAGCTTCTCCACCATGCCTCTTCACTAATATGGACTGAGAGCCTCTAAACCATGAGCCAAATAAAACTTATCTTTCCTCCTTAAGTTGGTCTGTCAGGTATTTTGGTAACAGCAACACCAGTAAGATGCATGAGGCATTCAGGTGGCAGGGACCACTGGCAGAAGGTTAGTGGAGGAGTAGCCTGTGTTTGGACTTGAGCATGATGTATCTGAAGTGCCTTTGAGTCAAGTTAAGGGACTAACCAGGGGTTGGATATATGCATCTGGAGTTCAAAGGAAATGATTTACACAAAGATATAATTGCAGATATAAGTAGCTTATAGCTGACAGTTAAAACTCATGGTCTGGGATGTAGTTGCCCAGGAAGAAAATATATATTGAAAATAAGACCTGGGCCTTGACCAGCTTCAAGTTTAAAGACTGAGTAGGAGATGAGTCCACAAAGTAGGATAAAAGTAGCAGCAGAGAGGTCGAAAAGAAACTAAAGGCAAGAGGAGTAAAGTTGTAAGACTTCACGGATTTTTGATGGGGCTCTGCACTGGCCTGACATGCCAAACCAGTATAAGAGTTCAATCGTAGTAGCTGAACTTTGCTTGGTTGAAGAAAGCTCTGTGGCTAGTTAACTAAGCTGTAATCAATTGACTAGTTGATAGGCTAGGCTGTGGCCAATTGAGTTGTTTTCTGTGCTTCATTTCCATTTTTTGTACCAATACTATCTGAGCAGTTTTCAGAACATGTTTTAGTTCTGGGAGCTGCCAGATTTACAAATCATGTGTTTTTTTCCTATGGTCACATAAACTCATACTAAGTTTGATTGGCCTAAGAAATATTCCTTTTAACTGTTTTGACCTAGTCAGTGGGATGCACAGCTGAGCTCCAGTGGCCCCCAGAAGTGTCACCTAACCAGATGTCAGCACTTCTGGTCTGCCCTGCTCCCTATTCTCTTGTGGTACCTGGGAATTGTGGGTAAGCTCTCTCTTAGATTCTGAGGGTTCAGGGGTTTGTGTTTTGAGTTATCTGAGTTTAAGCAAGTTCTATGGTCTGGACTGGGTTCTGAGGTCATGATAGAAACAGGCCTGGGTCCTGTGGAGAAGTCTCAGGTGTCTGACTGGGTCAGAAAAAACTGACCCGGGTTCAGTGGTAGGTAAGTTACTAAAAGACATGGATGTATGAGTTCATCTGGGGCCAGGGAATCTAGAACTCTGAGTTCTGGAACTTGCTCCAGGGGTAGTTGATGCTGTGAGTGAGCTGATAACCTTGGGGTGCTATGAGTGGGCATCTGACCTTTTTGGAGTTTGTGGTGGCTTCTGGGATAGACAACAAATGGCCTGGGCCCAGGGTCTGAAAATCTTCCATTTGGACCTCCAGCCAACTTCATGTATACAAATTCCCAGAACCTGTACTTATTTTAGAGAAATGGCTGAAAGTTACTAGAAATAACATAGAATGACAATGGCCACAATAAGGAAGTTTTAATTTGGATAAAATTATTTGTGGGATACATTGAAAAAAGTAAGGCTCAACAAGCCCCCACAGAAACAGTAGGAAATAATGGGATGAAGTTTTAAATTAGCACACAGAGCTTTTAAAAAAAACTAATCAGGGAGGTTATTTATAGACATTGAGCCCTTAGATCAGTGGAGTTTGCTTCTTTGACCCCTTAATGTCTTGGTTAAAATCTTATGTTCAGAACAATTATGTAAGGATCTTAGTCTGCAGGGAAGGTACTTTGTTTGCCCTGAGCTCAGTAATTTATAGGAACACAGGATGGGTTGGGAAGATGCTTTTTTTTTTTTTTTTTTTTTAGTTATTTTGAGACCTATCTTTAGTGAAATAAACTCACATGTGTGGATGAAGTTCCTGTTTATAGAGGTATCTACCTTTGAATTAGGAAGACAGGAAGGATTATCATTAGAGGTTATAAAAGAGTGGAGAAGGAAGAAAGGTTTGGGTCAATAAAATAAGACTCGATTATGACCATTTTGTTTTGACTAGGCTTCCTACTTATGCTTTTCTTTATCTTGGTAGATGAGGATTTTTAGGCATATAATGTGGTTATAATGAGGAATCTGTTAATAATCATTCCAGGAAATAATAATGGAGATCAATCAAGAAAGGGACAAGTATCCTTTTGACTCAACCCCTTGGTAATGAGTAAAATGATCAAGGAATAAAGAAATTATTCTCTGAGTGGTGTTTGAAAAAAGGCAATGGACCTACAGAAGAATAGATACATGATAGTTTGTGATAAGGTCTTTCTGAGTGTGTCAAACCCTCTCTTCTGGGATGAGTTCATTTCCAAGAGATTGATACATGTCACGTTCTTTTAAAGCTCTATCTTTAACAGGAAGGAGAACTCAGAAAGCCTTGCTCTGTTTACCTACTGATAATTAATACACTGAAGCAATATGTTGTGAGGTGGTATTTCCTGAGCTACTGCAATGGCTAATTTTGCTTAATTGGCAATTCAAACACAATTAAGAATGAGTTAATTAGGTGAATATAAATGGAATGGAAGTTTGTGGGTGTGTTGTCAGGAGTCTTTTTAAGTCTTGGGATCATGTGGTGAATTGAATGGTAAATATTTATGAATGTCTGAGTCATTTTGAAATAAGTTAAAATATTGAAATTTTCTACAGGATGAATGTGATTCTGACTAGTAGGAAATTTCCTGATTGCCTTTATGATTGGAGTTGTTGTTGTTAGGTCCCATCAAGTCAGTGTCTGACTCATAGCGACCCTATATACACCAGGCAAAACACTATTGTCAGTGCTTCTCTACTATTCATATGGCTTTCAATGTCTGATTGTTTTTAGGAGTGGGTTACCAGGTCCTTCTCCCAAGCCTACAGTATCTGGTGTTCCCAGGCAGTCTCCCATCCAAGTACTAACCAGACCCAATCCTGCTTATCTTCTTATTACTTATAAAGTAATTAAAACTAGAAATAATAATTCCTTATGCAATGAATATAAGACATTTTCTGGTAATTGAAATATAGGACATGAAATATATGTTTTTAATAAAAAAGAAAGACATTTTTTTGATGAAAAACAGAATAGTTGTTCCAAAATGAGAGAGGAAAAGTATATGGCAAATAAGTGAATGGATAAGAAATTGTAAAAGGAATTTTTATATGATCAATCTGGCAAAAATTAGAAGGGGATTATTTATAAGTTTTTGTAAGAATTGAACATTAATGCAAGAAATATAACTAGGCAAAATTAGAATTTTGTTTCCTATGTTAAAACAAAATTTTGTTGGAGAATTGATCTGTTTTTAACAGCAAATATAGTTTTATTAGTTCTTTTGATTACTTAGAAAAACTGAGTCGTCAGTATTGAAGAGCTGGGATTGTTCTGATGGCAATGTGGCTTTCCATATTTGTTTTTAAAACCTTTTGATTGTCATTTTAATGTTTTTGTGTTATATAATGTTGTGTTTTAATGACTTGTTTATTATGACCTGTGATCTTTTGATCAAGAGTTTTGAACCTTTGATATACAGGTCAAATTTCTGAAAATAAAGTTCTAGATTACATTTTTGACTTTGAACTAACTTTAGGACATTTCAGAAGGGTCCTTGGAATGTCCAAAAGAGATATATTAAAGGAATTAGGCTTATTTGATGCATTAAATTGTTTGAGGGCCCTGGTCAAATAAGAAGCTATGCTGAATCTTCTTTGAGTCATGCTTGTATGAATGTGTTGTTAACATGAGTTCCAAATATTGTATGAAGTTCACAGAAATCTTATTTTCCTGATGTAATGCTATAAATCATGATTCTAGTTATTGAGGTGTTTTATGCAATAGAAA
The DNA here is from genome assembly GCA_007922755.1 of Pedetes capensis. NCBI lineage: Eukaryota > Metazoa > Chordata > Mammalia > Rodentia > Pedetidae > Pedetes > Pedetes capensis. The sequence goes on from VMDO01016624.1 coordinate 9,989, forward strand.
TAAGCAAATTTCTCTATCAATTGCATCATTATTATAATGAACTCCTGAGGTATTTTTTTTTCAAGAAGGCTCATGAAAGGATTCTGAAGAGTCCAGTTTTTGATAATATTGAAATCATACCATTGGTCTGGGTAAGAATTCCCAGAACTCTAATGGTTCATATGATTATGGGAACTGATTGAATACCAGGGAAATGCTTTATCATATTTTCATGCTGGGTCAGTCAATGCTGAGATTTTTGGGATATGTGATTGGAATGATCTCCTTAAGATAGATCATTTATGATATCCTATTTAATAAGCATGGCTGGGATTTAGCTCAGTGGGTAGAGCGCTGTGCTGCAGTCTCTGAGGCCCCGAGTTCAATTCCCAGCACCGCAAAAATGGGAGAAGGGCCTGGGAATCCACTCCCAAGACAATCTTGAAGCACTCAGCCATTGAAAACCCTATGAGGGTCGCTATGAGTTGGATACTGACTCGTCCTAACAGTCGAGCAGTCGAGCAGTACAGAACACCTGTGCTGGAGAAAGAAAACTGGCATCTAGAAGGATGTGAATTCAACATTAAGCATAAATTCACAGAGAGCCTAGATGGCTGCTTGGTCGTTCCTGAGTGGTTAAAATCTCCATTCTTAACTTCATAACTTATTGTGGAATACATAAAATGACAGAAATTATGGAAAAATATTGGTGTGATGACTGTTCTAAAATATTTAAAATGGTTTGTGGCCAATGTTTGTTTTGTCAAATGCATAATACTGTGAGACAAAACTTCAGATGACACATTTCAGCTACTTGATGGGTCATTTGAATATTTACAAAGGGATTTTGTTCAATTGCTACCTTTTATAGGCTATGAATAGGTTCTTAAAATAGTTTGTTCTCTGTGTCTAGAAGCTTTCCATGTAGAAATGCTAATGCTGTAATACTAGTTAAAAGTTATTGGAGAGGTGTAGCTCTTGGTAGAGTGCATGCTTAGTATGCACAAGGCTCTAGGTTCAATTTCCTAATACCACAAAAGATAAATAAATAAAAATATTTTTGGAAAATGTGTTTTCCTTATGCAGCATCTCTGGAGAGATCTCCGCTAATAGAAGTACCTATTTTATTGAGCAAATTATAAAACAGTTAGACAGGATGTTATGAACATAGTGGCATTGCCATTGTCTCTCATCCTCAGTCTTCTGGAATATTTAAAGGATAAACAGCATTTTAAATTGAAATTGGCAAGGTCAATTAGATTGCTTTAGCCAAAGTTACTATTGTTAGTTTTAATGGATGAAATAGTTACAGAAAGGCCAACATCCTCAATAATGAGACCTTAAATACCTTCACTTCTCCTAAATTGTGATGTGACTAAATATTAAAAGGTGCCAGCATATGGTCCAGGACTGATCCTAGCAATTCGAGCAGAGGCAGGAGGATTGCAAGTTTGAGGCCAGAGGCAGCCTGCATAACTTAGCCAGACTGTCTCAATAAAAATATAAGAAATGGGCTGGAGGTGCTATCTAGTAGCAGAGCACTTGCATAGTATGCACAAGGCCCTGGGTTCACCTGCGAAGTACTGCAAACAAAAACAAGATACTGAAAGGCTTTCATGCACTGCACTAAGGCATATTTTTACCAGGCAAAGGAAGCTCTCCATGATTCATCAACTGATGACAACGAGATTTTTCATAATCTTGTTATTGCTGTTATTGTTGTTAGATGCCATCAAGTTGGGTCCAACTCATAGCTACCCTATGTACAACAGAATGAAACACTTCCCAACACTCTGCTAGCACATGAACTTCTAATGTTTGAGCCCACTGTTGCAGTCACTATGTTTCTTCTCATTTTGAGTCCTGCCATATCAGCCAAAGGAGGTCCCAAGGGCCTTACTCCATTCCCGTCTTTAAGGCCAACTCTACTTTGTGGGGGCCTGTAGCCATAGCACTGTGGTTTTCCATCCTGCCAGATCTTAGAAGCTAAGCAGAGTCGGACCTGGTTAGTACTTGGATGGGAGACTACCTGGGAGCATCCGGTGTTGTAGGCTTGGAAGAAGGACTCAGCAATCCACTCCCCCAAAATACAATCAGCCATTGAAAAAACCCTATGACTAGCAGAGAAGCACAACAATAGTGTTTCGTCTGTTGTACATAGAGTCGTTCTGAGTTGGATACTGACTCAACAGCACCTAACAAGTACTTTGTGGAGGCAAATCTTCCTCGATTGTTTCTTGAATGTCTTCCAATCTGGGGCTCATTTTCTGGCACTATATTTGACAGTATTCACTGTTATTCATGGGGTTTTCAATGGCTAATTGTTTTTGGAGTGGTCTTCCAGGTCACTCTCCTTAGTCTGTCTTAGTCTGGAAGCTCAGCTGAAACCTGTCCACCATGGGTGGCCCTGCTGGTATCTAAAATATCAGTGGCATAGCTTTCAGCATCATAGCAACACAAGCCACCACATCACAACAAGCTGACAGACACATTGGGGTTTCATAATCTAGAACCTGAAAACTGGGTCTTCTAAAAATGAAATAAAAAAAAAAGACTGCTGTTAAACCCTATTGAAAAGGACTATACCAAAGTATCACCATTCATACCATAATAACCCTTCAGGATCTTGAACCTTGGGTCTATATCTTACAACTTGATGGGGCCCTCAGGATACCTGGAACTGTGCACCTGTTGGAGATATCAAAGTAAAATTAACTACGAAGAAGGTTCCTTAGAAGTAGAAGACATCTTAGATAAGGGTAACTTTTCCTAAGCTGGGGATTAGCTCAGTTGGTGGAGTGCTTCTCTACACTTTCTGAGGACCTGGATTTGATCCCAGCACCACAAAAATGGGAGAAGTATGTGGCAACCCACTCCCAAAACAATCCTGAAAAAACAATCAGCCATTGAAAATTGTATGAGGGTCAACTATGAGTCAGATATGACTTGATGGCACGTAACAATAACAAGACATTAGAACAAGACTCCAGCATAATTATGCTCTTGACCCTATTTTTTCTTTTTTTATACCTAATTTTGTTTGGTGGCTAATGACGTAATTGGAATTTCATACTTAGTGACTTTCACAGGTGATTTGGTGGCTATAAGATCTTGAATCTTTATATGACCTAAAGGATAGTTGGTCCACACAGTGGCTAACTTTAGTGACATTCTTGGCACAGCAATTTGTTCATATTGTACTAGTGGTCCCTCTTGTGGAAGTGGGTTCCTTGACTCTTTTACACACTTGTTCTCACTCTCAGCTTTAATTTAACCCACTAATAGGATGCTAGATTACTTACCAGTTGATCAGGGAGGTGTCTGTGCAGTTGCTTTTAGGATATTGTAGAGACTTGGTTACCAAAAAATGCCCAGGCTGTTTGGCTGCAGTGGATAGCCTCTTCTGCCTCACATCGTTTACTTTTGGTTGCCTGATTGAGAAGCAGGTTCCAAATTCATGGCATTATCCTCCTAATAGTTACAGAAGTAGTCTCTCTGCTGTACTGTATTCTCTCAAAAAGTCTTTGATGTCCGTGTACAGCCATTTGCTGAGGGCTAAATGCTCTCACTTTGGCTAGAATGATGAGGCCTTAAAGCAATGCATGATCATGTGTGAATAATGCATATTAAGGTCATAAACCTGGGGTGATAGTGACCCAAAAAAGTGCCAACACCTTAAGTTGTGGTCACACTGTCATGAAGGTGACAGTCTGACCAAAAGGGGGAGTTATTAAATAAAATTGTGAGAGGCCATTTATTTGGATTAGGCCTATAGAACAAACCAATACAGTTTAATTACAGTAACAGCCCTGTAGCCAATTAACTGAGCTGTAACCAATTGACTGGTTGACTGACTAAGCAGTAGCCAGTTAAGTTGTTCTCTATGCGTCCCATCTTCTTCCTGTGAATCATGCTGCTGGGTGGCATTTTCAGTGCCTACTCTGGCTCTGGGAATTGCCTGATTTTTGAAGTGGGTTTGCTTTGTTTGCTTTTTCTTTTATAAAATAAGTTCCATTGGTCTAAAGAGTATTCATTTTAGTAGGAAGAGTTGCAAGAGTTTGGAAGCACCTAAGTTCAAAAACACTGCTGAGTTGTGTGGTAAGATAAGGTCCGAACAATGTGAGTTTTATTTGAGGACAGGGAGATTATTGTGAACCTTATCAGACATGGTTCAGAGGAGTGATGTGGGGAGTGGGAGGCTAGCACATCCAGCCTAAAACAGGTTAAGACTGAGAGTTAAGAAAGTCGAGACTGAAATTACAAACTGTTGGGAACAGCTGGACTCGAATCCATGACCCTCTGCATTATGTGTTTCAATTGGGTGCCCCAACACTGCACCCTGTAAGACACTAAAGCCGAGGAACAGAGCATCATGCACAGGAAGATAAAACAAAGAAGGTTTATTTACAGGGACAGGGAAGGGACAGGTAGTTGGGAAAAGGACGGGAGATGGGGGAGGAAGGCGCTCAGCTATAATTCCTGCCACTGGGGCAGGGACTCTTGGGTGTTGTTGCTCATCCAGTCTGCAGACTTTGCCTCTTTGGAGGCCCTGAGCTTGACTCTTCAAGAGGCTTGCCTCTTGAAGCACTCAATCCATTGGTTGAGGAGGAGAAGAAGAAGATCTGGTGGATGCAGGCAGGCAAAGGCAAGGATGAAGGTAGGCTGGATGAAGGGTGAAGGTAGGCTAAGGGTAGACTAAAGGCTAGGTGGGTCAGGCAAGTGTAGGCCTCTGATCCTTAAGAGACCAAAGGACAGAGTGAGCTCTTCTTTGGTGGAGTTCAGAAGGCCTGAGCTCTCCTTAGGTGGTGTTCAGGTAGAGCTGTTGGGCTCTGGGGTCAGGGGCTTTTATCCCCTTAAGCCAACTATCACCCAACTGTCAAGGAATGACAGCTGTCCAATCAGGACAGGGCTCATGGGTGGCATGAGGGCAAGGGCTTAACCAATGAGGAGGCAGATGGGGCTCAGCCAATCAGGCCTCAAGGACACTTGAGTTGGCAGGTGCCATCTTGGCTCACTCAATGGGAGAGGGGAAGAGTGAGGTACCCAGATGTACGGCAAGGGTCAGTTGCCTCGGATGATAGTCCTCTAAGAGGACTAGATGGGCTCCTGGGACCTGTCATGTTTGGTTACTCTCTGTCCCCCTAGGAAATCCACAACACCAAACAACTCCTTCGAGAAGTCTAGTTGCAAAGGAAAAAAGTGTTATGTGGTGGTAGGAGGATAAATGATTTTCTCATTTCTAATTTTGAAAAGGATAAATATGAAAGAGCATGTGTAATATGTTTGTATATACGAGTATATACGTATAAATACATTATATATGTGTGTATATAGTCTGTGTGCATTCATATATATATATATATATATATATATATATATATATATATACATATGTGCATATATGTCCCTGCAGCCATACCACTGTCATGTCTGATCCCATCAGATCTCAGAAGCTAAGCAGGGTCAAGCCTGGTGAGTACTTGGTTGAGAGATCACCTGGGAACACTGGGTACTGTAAGCTTGGGAGAAGGACTCAACAACCCACACCCAAAAAACAACCAGCCACTGAAAACCCTATGAATAGCAGAGAAGCATGACCATAGTGTTTCCCCTGTTGTACATAGGGTCACTATGAGTTAGATACCAACTCAACAGCACCAAACAACAACATACATATATGTGTATGTGTGTGTGTGTGTGTGTGTGTGTGTGTGTGCATATATATATAGTTTAAAGAATAAAAATTAACAAATGCTCACAGTTGTACCACCAGCTCTTCAGGAAAAGAACAAGGCTAGAAATTAGCAGTCCTTGTGGTCCTCCCATTTTCAAGGTAGAAGAGACTTGAGTGTGTTTAAATGGTAATGGAAAGGGTCTAGTTAGGAAGAACTAGTTGAACATGCATGAGAGAAGAAAGAATATTTGATAAGTGAGGCATTATTGTAATGAAAGGAACAAATAGACTCTCAGGTACATAAGGTGTGGGCCATATATAAAGAGGCAACTCTGACGATCAGAAGATTAGATTGATCTGGTATCAGGAAGTTGAAGGAGGTCCTATTGGATTGCTTTACAATTTTTAGTAAAAGAAGAAATAATCTTATCTACTGCAAACAAAAAGGCTTCAAAGGAGGATGGGCATGATTTGAAGTAGTCATGGTTGAGAGTGGAAGAGTGAGTTTCTCAGAGAAATACAATTGTTCTGCTGGTCAGTGATGAGGGCCTATTGGAGACTGATCATGTATATTTTACTTCTTGTTGAGACATAATATTTGTTCATCTTTATGGAGTACATTAAGGTAATTGATATATGTACACAATATGAAGTACTCAAATCAGGATAAGAAACATTTCCATTTCTTCAAATGTTAGTCATTTTTATGTGTTGAAAATGTCATTCTCTTCTAGTCATTTGAAATATATCATAGATTGCTCTAACCAGTAATGGGACAATATTTATTCTAACCAATATTGGGTGTTGAGTGCACCTCCCTATATGTGCAAAGGTACTGTAGTAGTTTCCAGGGCTGCACCAGTAAATAAGACAGCTATTACATGTGTGTATATGTAAGATTTAACTATGTAGTGACCAAATTGATTTCCTAACTAATTCTTCTGGTATATGTTTCTAAATAGACAGGGTTTTTGTTCTTTTTGTTTTTGTTTTTTGACAGAGTCTTGTTAGATAGCCCAGGCGAGCCTGGTCTCACTATGTATCTTAGGTTGGCCTCAAACTTGTGATCCGCCTGCTTTCGTCTCCCAAGTGCTGCACCACCATGCCTGGCTTGATCTTTCTCTTTTTGATGTATACATCATTGCTATAAACTTTCCTCTCCATACTGATTTTTACTGTCTATAGCAGATTTTGGTATATTGTATTGTTATTTTCTTTCATTTCTAGAAACTTTTTATTGCTCATTTAATTTCTTCAGTTACTCAGTCATTTTGGGGCATGTTATTAAGTTTCCATATATTTGTATCCTTTCCATTATTGTTTTGCTTATTGATTTGTAGTTTTATTCCATTGTGGCCTGAGAAGAAATGTGATATGATTTTAATTTCTAAAAATTTGTCAAGACTTGATTTTGGCCTAATATATGATCTATTCTGGAGAATGTTCCATGTGCTGATGAGAAGAATGTGTCTTACTGTTGTTGGTTGAAATGTTCTGTAAATATCTGTTAGGTCTATTTGCTCTATAGCAGGGATCTCGAACCCACAGGCTGCAGACCAGTTCCAGTATGGGGAGCAGGTAAGCAAGCAAGGGAAGCTTCATCTGTATTTACACAATAAATGTAATATCCTTAAGTCATCCCCAAATGGCCTTCCCCCCAGCCATAGGAAAAATGTCTTTCATGAAATCATCCCTGGGCCAAAAAGATTGAGGACCCCTGATCTGTGGTATGGTTCGCCTAGATGTTTTTCATTGATTTTTATGGCTGGATGATCTATTTGTTGAGGAAAGGGAGATGCTGAAGTCTCCAACTATTATTATACTGGAGTATATCTCTCCCTTTATATCTAATAACATGTTTCATATATGTGGATGGTCCCATGTTGAGTACACATGTATTTAGAACTGTTATGTATTCTTGCTGAATTGATCCTTTTGTCAATATATAATGACCCTTGTCTCTTTTGACAGCTTTTTATTTCAAGTCAGCTTTATCTAATATGAACATAGCTAACTCCTGCTCACTTTTGATTTCCATTACATAATACATCTTTTTTTCTAATCCCTTACTTTTAGTATATATTTATCATTAAAATGAGTTTTTGTGGGCAGAACATAGATGAGTATTTTTAAAAATACATTCTGCCAGTCTATACCTTTGATGAATATAATTCATTTACATTTCAGGTTATTACTAATAGTGAACTTTTTCCAGTCACTTTATTTTGTTTTGTATATTTTTTGTTCCTTTCCACTTTCATATTATTAATTTGTGACTTAGCAGTTTTCTCTTGTAATATGGATTGATTTTCTTCTCCTTCTTTTTTGAGTATTGGTTCTTCCAGTGAGTTTTGTGTACTCATGGTTTGTTTTTTCATCATGGTAATTATCATCCTTTTTTTGCTATAGAAATGTCTTAAATAGTTCTTTTAGAGCTGGTATAGTGGTGATGAATTACCTCTGTTTCTGCCTAAATGAAGACCTTAGTTTTCCATTTTTGAAGGATTTTTCTGGCTATAACATTTTTGGTTGGTAAACTTTTTTTTCTTTCAATATTTTGAATATATCATTGCACTCTCTTCTGACCTGTAAGGTTTCCACTGAGAAAAATGCTATAAGTCTGATAGACATTCTCTCATATATGAATGGTGACTTTTTTCTTGTTATTTTTAGATTCTTTTTGTTTTGTATTTTTGACATTTTGACTGTAATATGCCCTGGTCAAGGTTTACTTTAGTTGACTCTAGTTGGGTTCTCTTGAAGTCTTCAGAAGTTTGGGCTATTATTTTGTGAAATAGATTTTCAATGCCTTTTCCCTTTTCTTTAACTTCTGGTTTTCCCCTAATGTGAACATTTGTTTGCTTAATAATGCCCCATAAGTTTCATAGGATTTCTTTGTTCTCTTAAATTCTTCCCCTTTTCTCTTACCCTCTCTCACTTCTGCTCTCTTATCTGACTGGATTAATTCAGAAACTTTCTTTTTCTTGTTCTACTTGATTGTGGGATGTCCCTATAGTATTTTTCATTTCATTGGCTGAAGTTTTTAGCTCCATGATTTCTAAATGGTTCTTTATTTTAATGATTCCTACCTCATTGGTGAATTTACCATTGCATCTGCAGTTCCTTTTATCATTTCTTAGTATTGGTTATTTGCATTCTTTGAAATCTGTTTCTGGCATTTCATAGTTTTTCTTCAAATAGAAACCTATCTCTGGAAAATTATTGTTCTCCTTTGAAAGTGTTACATTTTCTTTCATACTTTTTGTATTCCTACACTGATATCTGCTAATTGTGAAATGTTTGTTTCTGCCAGTTTTATGAGTTAACTTTTGTAGAAAAGGATTTTTTCATTTAGACTGCATATAGGGTGTCAAATGGATAAGTAGTTTTGCAGTAGTGAAGCTCAGTGTTTATTTATGCCTCAGTAGTCTAGAATGCAGCTGTTCATGAAGATACTTCTGTGAAGTTTTGGTGGACACAGGCTTCCAAGGTTGTGTGTCTTCAGGCTCCATAAAGTTGAATCCCTATAATACTGACGCTTGTGCCAGCAACCATCACAGTCTCAGTGGTGTGGATTGTAGAAAGGACTATCTCCCCATTCTCAAATGAAGAAGTGCGTAAGGTTAAGAAACACATGAAAAAAATGCTAAATATCCCCAGTCGTCATTGTTGTTGTTAGGTGCCATCGAGTCAGTATCCGACTCATAGTGACCCTATGTACAACAGGCAAAGAACACTTTGTCAGTGCTTCTCTGCTATTTATAGGGTTTTCAATGGCAGATTGATTTTTGGGAGTGGGTTGCCGGGTCCTTCTCCCAACCCTAGCCATTAGTGAAATACAATCAAAACAACTCTGAGATTCCACCTAACTCCAGTAAGAATGGCCAATAAAACAAATAATAACAAATGCTGGTGAGGTTGTGGAGAAAAAGGAACCTTCTTACACTGCTGGTAGGACAGTAGATTGGTTCAGCCACTTTGGTAATCAATATAGAGATACCCCAGAAAATTAAAAATAGAACTGTCATATGACCCAGCTATATCACTATTGGAAATATACCCAAAGACAAGTCATCGTACCACAGAGACACCTGCATCTCCATATTCAATGCAGTACTCTTCACAATAGCAAGGGTATGGAACTAACCAAGGTGCCCACCAACAGAAGAATAGATAAATAATTATAGTACATATACACAATGGAATACTACTCAGCAATAAAAAATGAAATAATGTCATTTGCAGCAAATGGATAGAACTGGAGAACATCATCTTAAGCAAATGAACACAAGCTCATAAAGAGAAATACCATATGTGGGAGCTGAATCTTACTCAAAGGAAGAAAAAAATCCTATACATAGATGATATACAAAAAATGCACAATTAAACTTAGCGAAGAAGGGACAATATAAAGAGTAGAAAGAAGGAGGGAAGGAACTAGCAAAGGGAAGTGAAGATTGGGGAAAATGGGATGGGGAGGAGGGTCAATGTGGAGGGATGAGTGGTGAGAGGATGGTCTCAATGTAAACAGAGCAACTTCATGAGTATATTGGGAAAATAGGGGAATGTAACCCAAACATGCATTGGTTTTACCACATATTAGTCAAAAGTTTCCATAAGCCTTGTAAGTTGATACAAAGTGTAACCCAAAGTGATGTAATGGTTGCATAACAGAAAGGGCCAATGCTGTGTTACTCCGTACTCCACCATGATTTACCAATAAAGGGAGAAAAAAGACCCCCTCAAAAAAAAAAAAAAAAACTGAAGCAAAAGTAGCTCCATTTAGATAATGAGATAGAAGGGTAGGGCAAGGGAACAATGCATTTAAGTGTTTTCTTTCACAGATCTTGATTCAAATTAAAGTTAAATTACAAAGGAAGATGTATTTTCCTCATATGGAGTCTTAAAGGACATGCCTTTGTTTCCAACTTCCCAGAGAAGATATATGTTAACACAAACAAAGCATTTCATAATAAATTTAACTTTTATAGAGTGACAAATGTCCTGTAGATGGGAGAAGGACCTGGCAACCACCTCCCAAAAATCAATCCGCCATCAAAAACCCTATGAACAGTAGAGAAGCACTGACAAAAATGTTTCGCCTGTTGTACATAGGGTCGCTATGAGTCAGACACTGACTTGATGGCACCTAACAACAACAACAAGTCACGCCCCCTCTTACCTCACATAGACACCATGCACCAAAACTGTACCCATAGGAAGAACATCAGAAAAGAAACAGAAGGCATTTTGGTAAAAGATGCGGGGAGAGACAGTATTAGAAAACATTAGCCCATGTTTGGGTTTCCATATACTGTTCTATGCCTGGTCCTTTCCCAGCTAGGCTGCCAAGCCAAGACATCCAGGGAGGTTGTCTTGTCAGAAACAGTAAAGGGAGCATCAAATTTTAAATTCCAGTTTTGGAGTAACCTAGGTGCCATCTGTCTTGCTGATATGTCTTTCCTTAC
>VMDO01016624.1:21209-47402 GCA_007922755.1 Pedetes capensis
CTGTGTCTGGCTCGTTTACTACTTTCTTAAAGCAGGTCAAGCTGAGTTTATAATATAACAAGTCCATAAACTGGTCCAGCTTCCTCTCTGGCTCATGTGTAGCCAACACTGTATTAGACTTGGGAGGTGGAGGCAGGAGGATCACAACTTAGAGGTCAGTGGCAAGCTTTTGCAACTTAGGGAGATTCTGTCTGAAAATAAAAAAGGAAAAATGGGGCTGGGGATGCAGCTCATGGGTAGAGTGCTTGCTTGCAAAGTAGAAGCATGAGGCCCTGGGTTCAAACCCTCAGTACCACAAAAAACAAACAAACATGTCTAATGTGAGTTAGCTATGATTCTATTTCATGTCAACCTCATTCTGGAACCAGTTATCACAGCAGCCTCTACCTGAAATATTGGCAGTGGCTGGAGTGGAGAGAGAAGAAATATGAGGAATCCTCTGGCTCTGAAAGCTCCTGCGCAGAATAAACACATATTAGTTCTGCCCTTCAAAAGTCACATGGCCACTTCTGATTTCAGCTGTGTGCAGAAGTGCCTAAGTAAGGAAGGAAAGCCTGAATATCTGACCAACAGTATTGACTTTATCAGAATCCACATTAACTCAGGATGGCACAGTTCTTATATAATAATTCCCTCACACTTCTTTTGTCTATGGATTTAATAAATTCTTTTACCCACTGTGACTGAAACCACAGTTTGAGTCATGAAGTCCTGAACATAGTAAAGGTTTAAATAATTAGCAAGCCAAAGTCAAGAGGACCCACAAGAAGAAAAGGTGGTAAGTCCAAGAGACTGCACAAACCACATGAATCCAAACAGTCTTACCACGGAAACCTTCTTGGCGCTGGATACACAATCTGGGAGTACTGATCCAAGACCACCTGCTACTCCCAGGGCTAATGGGCCAAGGTCCCTGAATGTGACACACTAGAGCTTCAAGGCCTACGTGGAGTGAAGCTGCTTTTTGCAGCTTAATGTCCTTGTGTGCTATCCTGGCTGAGGAACAGATTAAAAGGGAAAACCAGCTGTGATAGCAAAGAACATTCTCCATACAGCAGCTAAAGGTGTGTCGGAAGCTAGACTTGTGTTGAGTCAGCATTAAAAGAGGGGAATCTCCTTTCCCAGGAATCTCACACGAGCTACAGCCGCCCCATCTGCTTCCACAGTCACACTGTGGGATGTGGTCGTCAGCTAAGATACATCAGGCCTCAAATGCATGTTTTTGCTGGTGTCCTCACTTGGCCAGGCTCTGGTACATTATGACTCACACCTACTACTCATCCGTCCTCCCTGCTGAGGGACTGCAGGTCAATCACCCAGCAGGGAACATACCAATTGTATAAACAGCCAAGCATATAATGTATTGCTTCAGCAGAATGCTTTGGAGACTGAAAACATTTGCTTTATTACATGAGTTATATCATTTGAATTTTTTTTTAGTACTTGAGGGTTGAAGCCAGGCCTCGTGCATACTTTGCAAGTGCCCTACCACAGGGCTGCAACCCCAGCCCACTTTTTATTTTTCATCAGGGTCCAAATTAATTAGTGATGTTGCACATCATTTAATGTGCTTGTCAGATATTTGTATATCTTCTTTGGAGACATGTCTATTCAAGTCCTTTGCCTTATTTTTCAATTGGATTTCTCTTGTTTGAATTGTAGTTCTTTATATAGTTTGCATATAAACCCCTAATCAGATATGGTATATGAATATTGTCTTTCATTCCATAAGTTGCCTTTTCACTCTGTTGATTGTTTCCTTTGATCCATAGTTTTAAAATTTGATGTAGTTCAGTTTAACTAATTTTTCCTATTGTTACCTGTCAACATTTATTTTTACAAGATAAATTCATTAAATGGAGATGGTCCTCTACTTAAAAATGGTTTGACTCATGATCTTAGATTGATAACGATACAAAAATAATATATACTCAGTAGAAACTATACTTCAAATTTTGAACTTTTATCTATCCTCCATCTAGCAACAAGTAGTATAATCTCTTGTGATACTGGGCAGGGGCAGTGAGCCACAGTTCCCAGTTATGAGATCATAAAGGGAAAATGTACAGCATCAATGCCTGTTTCACTTACATTTTAAATTTACAATGTTTTGGGCAGACACAATGCCATTGTAACTCAATGAACATCTGTAATGTGTATTTACAATTCTTTTACATGATACTCAAATTTAGGTGCTGTAAAAGTATGGGATTCAACCTACAAATCAAGATATTCCAAAGTACAATCATGTTAGGTGCCCTTGAGTCAGGTCCAACTCATGGATACCCTTTGAACAACAAATTAAACACTACCTGACACTTTACCATACCTGGCACTGTATCTGACAGTGCTTCTCTGCTATTCGTAGGGTTTGTGGTGGTTGATTGTTTCAGGAGTGGGCTGCTGTGTCCTTTTCCCAAGCCTACAGCACCTGGTACTCCCAGGTGGTCTCCCATCCAAGTACTAACCAGGCCCAACCCTTCTTAGCTTCCTAGATCAGAGGCTAAGGGGTTATGGCTATAGGCAAATATAATCATAGAACTTCAAAATTAACCTTATTTTTGGTTTGAGCCCTCATTGTTTAATTTTTTCTGTTCCTCCAATGCTTTAATACAAATGCTTGTCAATATCATCTCATATGTAAGTGTTGTTTCTCAACTGCAATTAAAAAAAACTTCTAATGCTGAGATTTTGAGAAATACATTTGTTGAATGTTGAACAAAATGCAAATAAACTTCAGATTACTCAATTACACTAAAGTCCCATTTGCAGGACATTTAACTTGATATATAAAATAATTATTGAAAGGTCCAAACATTTCTAAACTTTAATTGATAAGCAGTAGAGAAACAAAAAGCCTGTGTTGTCCTTAGCTGGTGTTTTAGTTTTTATTCTCAGCATGCACACACACACATACACAAACACACATATAGAAAGAGAGACAGCAGTTCAATTTGTGCTGCTTTATACAAAAACATTTGAAAAACTTTGATAAGTACAGCTGCTATTTGATTTTAATATGTTTGAATGCAATTGTGAATTATATGCTCCATAGGTTTCTTGATTTAAGAAGAACATTTTTTTTTTACCATGACTCTGTTGCATCACAGTGTGTACCATGGGGCCTCAGCACTCCACCACAATCCATTGTAGAAGGCTAGTCAAGTGCTGATCAGTTTGAGTGCTGAGCACGTTTTTCCCATAAGAATTCATGTAAATATATCTATTGGTTCTGGCACCACATTGCATGGCTAATTTAGATACACATATGCCACACACCTACTTAGCAATAAGTTCTTATTTAAATTCAATTGTTGCTCTTACTGTTTTCCTCTTTCCTTCACTTTTAGCACTAGAAAGTTTCTTGGGAGCCATGATGACTGTATGGTATATGTATGTAGGTGTACGTGGAAAAAAACCCATAAGATCATGAACACAGCACCTGACAAGTCTCTACTGCTTGAAATAGATGTGCAAAGTGGACAATTTCCCCTTTGTTTCACCTGGAAGCATCATAAGTATGCATGGCATCTCATCTGGGTTATAGCACAGTGGCTGAGTGCTTAGCAAGTAGCTGAGCATTAGATTGGCCAAGGATCAAAATGTTCAAGCACAGAGCAGTTCAAATGCTGAGGTACCAATGTACTTATATTAGTCAAACAAAAAAGCAAATACTATAATTCCTTCTTAGTTGAATTTCTCCAGATGCAGATACTGAGGCGGACCAAATGTGCACAGCTTATTTGGAGTTTCAGGAGCCCATCAGGACAAGTGGGAAGGTGGCATGGGAAAGGGAAGGCAGCCAATAATAGGTTGTTACTAAGCCAACTAACACGGTGGGCTTGGCCTTGCTGGAAGTTCTGGTTATCCCTGTGATGCCCAGAATTATCCCAGGTAAGGGGCTAGAGAATGTGGGTTCTGATAGCCCTATTCTTTTTCATTATTAGTTAAGGGATGCCCCTGATGGTAATGCTTCAAGCACATGAGCCCATGAAATAAGCTGATTTGAGCAAAATATTGCAGCTTCTGGTGGTGAGCTTGTATTAATCTGGGACAATCAGGAGACAGAATCTAGCCAGTGATTAAATAAAAGAGGTTTGATGGTGGGGGGGGCAGTGAATCAGCGGGAAGAGTCTGCACGCCAACCTCAGCAAGAAGGAGGCCTAGCACAAGCTGGGTTTCAATCAGGAGGCCACAGAATCGACCCTTCGGGACAACAGTGAGCCATGGCTGGTGGACAGACACAGGAGGGACCCTGCACCAGGAAGCAGAGCACTGGGGCCACTGCTCCTGTGAATGGCTGCCCTATGCAGGAAGCTACTGCACCGGCGTTTGGTTTAGGCTGGAGCTTGTGGCTAACCAGTGTGTTAAGATCAAGGAGCCAACTCAGTAGATGACATCATCCCTGTGGGACCACAGGTACCCACAGTTGGGGCTGAGGAGGAGGGGCAAGGAACATTGAACTTGGGTGAACTGGGGCCTACGCTGGCTAGAACTCCTGGTTACACTGCAACTACTTGAGCTGAGGGATGAAGAAAGCACAAGGCAAACAGATGCTAGAGAAATATATACCCTCTAGGAACCTAACATTGAAGAAATTGAGAAGAAAGAAAATTGTACTCTCCAAAGGTGAGTAAACCATGGTGGTACCAGGAAAGGAAATCTCTTCCTCTTATAATGTCTATCCAGGAGTCTCTATTTACAAAATTTATATCATGCAAGCCAACAAAGGAATAATATACAGAAGGCCCAGAACCATTATCACAGAGCAGGCAAAAAGGGCAATAAATTGACAAGCAGCACAAAGCTGACACTTCAACAGATGTGTCTTCTGGTTTCCCAGTCGGTGATATTACCACAGCCCCCATGTCAACAAACATTTTGTATAAATTTTTTATTCATCGTCAACTTCCTTAAAAAATGGAAATTCAGTGCTTAATTTTTCATTAAACAAGGACCTTTAGTTTTTGTTACCAATTTTTAATTAAACAATTAAACTGGGCAGAGTGGCCTGTAACCCTAGCTACTCAGGAGGCTGAGGCAAGTTTTTCCTAGGCTATATATGCAATTCAAGACCAGCCTGGGTCATTTATCAAGACCTTGCCTCAAAACAAGAAAAATAGAAAGTGCTGGAGATGTAGCTCAGTGATAGATTGCTTCCCTAGCATCCATATGCCCTGGGTTCAATCTCTGGTACCCCCATCCACCCACACAAACACACAAAACAAACAAAACCCCAAGTAATAATAAAATAAATAAAAGTAAAATCACCATGCAAGATCACACAGTTTATTCTACATGTCCTATAGCTAGATTACTCAACCTCTATTTCCTATACGTATTTCCCCCATTTCCCTACTTTGATTATTCACACTAGAGCCATTAAGATCATGCACCCCCAAACTGGGGTCATGACCACCTCACTAGTACAACAAGAAGCCAACATAGACATGAGTGTCAAATATTTCTCCCCCACCCCAGGGAATAGGTGGAAGAAGCTGTCTCTAGGTGTGTGCAGCTGAGAACAGTTTCATCGAGGAAGTGGTCCCTGCTATCTTTGAGAAGGAGATGCAAATAATATGTCTGTGATTCAGGGAAAGAGTGACAGGTTACCTCTGATTTTCTACTTGTTAATATGAAAATCACACTTTCTGCACAAGCCAGTCACTGTACTATGTCAATTCAACTACTAATTTAAAACATAAATCTAGTTGGCCCTGCTTATCCACGAGTTCCACATCTGGGAATTTAACCACAGAATAAAACATCCAAGTAAAAATTTCATCTGTGCTGAACACAGTCAGGCTTTTTTTGTGTCATTATCCCCTGAACTATATAACACAACACCTATTTACGTAGCATTTATATTTTATTAGGCATTACAGGTAATGTAGAGATTATTTAAAGTGTAGAGGAGAATGGACATAGTTAACCCTTTTTATATGAGACTTGAGTATTGTGGATTTGAGTGTCTGATGAGATTTTAAGAACTAGTTCCCCTTGGGGAACAATATATTTGGACAAATATGTTTGTCCAATTTGTCTTGAGGGACAAATATATTTGGAACAGAGGATAAACTGGTTGGGTATTAGCCAGGTCTTTTCCAGACAATTTAGGATGAATAGTTACCTTACTGATGCCACATTTAAAGTGCAAAAAGCCAAACTGGAGACTATAGCTTAGACCAGGATGACCAAGGAGCACCATTTGCTTCTGCTCTCCTCCTCTGAAACTCAGAGTCTCTTTTACCTAAATAGCCAGCAGAGAAAAGTGACAAAGCCTTCAATACTTGGCTCTTTGGGTGACATTCATGATTCAAACTAGCTGTAGTGCATGCCTGTAATCCCAGTGACTCTGGAGGCTGAGGCAGGAGGATCCTATGTTTAAGGCCAGAGGCATCCTCCAAAATTTAGTGAGGCTCTGACTCAAAACAAAATAATAATAACAAAACGGCTGAGGATGCAGCTCAGTGATTTGCCTAGTATAGGCAAGACCCTGAGTTCAACCCCTAGTAGTGAAGAAAATATTCAAACTAAAGCATCATCTTTCCTTGTAGAGTAGCAGAGAGCTTTAGAGTATAGGTGAGGTGAGATGAGCAAAAGAAGCAAAGAAGCAACTCCCCTTTTCTCTTCCAAATTCTCCATCAGACAATCCACTCAGCCTGGTGACCAAGGAAGGTCATAAGAAAGGAGAGGTGTGGAGAAATGCCTAGTGTTATCCAGTGGAAGTGCCTCAGGGGAACATGAGAATTTTGGAATACATTTCCTCCTACCATACTGTATTCTTACATGATCATTTCTCATTCTACTCTCTAGGCTTTTAGAATCTCAAAGATGCTTCTGTTGATTTTTACATTTCCTCTGCCTAGTATTAAGTTCAATTAATATTTATTTATTTTCAATGAATATTTATTAAATGAATGCTTAATCCTGAAGTGTTACTTAACACTTTAAATTTTAAAGCTTGGTAGTGATAGCTCAAATTTCCAAATCAGATTGATGCTAGTACCATTTAATTTTCAGCAGCCTAACATAATTACATGGTTTAATGGCTGTGTTTGGACATTGTCTGAAAGTGTTATTTGTTGCAGAATTTTGTTCCTCAAATAGCTGATTCTTCCATCTATTTTTAGTTTTCTCAATTTAATTGCAAACAGGACAAAAGCCAGAATCCAAAGGCCTGCTGCTGTGTACACAGCTTAAGAATGATTTCTAAATATTTGCTGGCTTCTGTAAAAGAAAATGACCTTGCAAGGCATTACATATCTAGATTGATTGGAACCAGATTAGGAAGCATGTGACCCTTATTTTCAGAATCCATCTTCACATTGGAGAGGGTTTGCAAGTGACATGTGAAAGCTATCCTTGTGAATAAGCTGGTGGAAGGAAACCATCAAATTTCCTCCATCTTAACTATTCCTAGGCAAGTTGTGGAATAGTTTGGAAACCAGCAAAGGTGGGAGAAGCTAAAATAGACTTTGGGCATTGGAGAATTAAATGGAAAGAGCAAAGGCACTGAAACCAGATACCCTTGGCTTGGAACAGTGGCCCAGTCACACCTTAGAACCATGGTTTCTTCATCTGGGCAGGGGAGTTAATGGCATTGGCTTTTCAGACTTGGCCTTGATTAGTAAATGGTGCCAGGAGACACAACTCACTATCCTTGGTACATCAGGCTAACAGCATATCAGTGTCATGGAACAGCAGCCCTGCTTCTCTGTCAGCTCTTATGAAGAAAAGACAGGAGGTGTTTTCTGAGCAATTTTATTTTTCTAAAACTCCTTCTGAGGCATTGCCCATATGTTCCACGGTTGACTTTTTTTCCTTTGTGGAAATGTAAACATACATTTGGGCACTTTCACCACGTTACCATTTGCTGTACTGTTTACCTTCTCTACTTGAGCACGAGCTGTGAGTTTCAGTGCTCATCTGGTCTACTTGGCCAAGAAGATGACAATTATGCCACTTAGGAGGGGTTGACATTTAAGTCTCAGCAGTAACTGTTGGAACATTTCCAGGTTAATCTTGGAAAACTGACTTAAATCCAATTTTTTTTTCCCTCTGAAAGGACTCATAGGAAACAACTAGCACTGGTATGTTTTGGATAAGAGGGACATGTGTGCAGAGGAGGTGTGGCAGGCCATCTCTAAGTGGCCCCCACAATCACGTGTGCTGGTGCCCATACCACTGTGATCTCTTCCAGTGCAGGCTGGATGAGTGACTTGCCTTTAATGAAAAGAATTCAGCAGAAGCAATGGATACCACTTCCAAGATTAGGTTATAAAAGGACCGTGGTTTCCTTCTTGGGTATTTTCACTTGCCTTCTCTCTCCTCTGTTCTCTCTGAAGGAAGCTGGTTGCTAGAGTGTGTGCTGCCCTTTTGCAGAGGCCCATGTGGAGAAGATCTGCTGGAGGCTGCTGACAACCTGGGAGGACCTCAGGCCCTCTGACCATCAGGTGGGAGGGACTAAATCCCACCAACAGCTGTGCCATTTACCTTGAGAGAAGACCCTCCCACCCTGGGGGTTTAGAGTAGACTGTGGCTTCCATCAACAACCTGACCACAGCTTCATGGTGGACCCTGAGCCAATGACAACCAGCTAAGCAGTACCTAGATTTTTGGCCCACAGAAACTGCAACAAAATAAATGCTTTGTTAAGTTTCTAAATTTTGAGGTAATTTGTTACACAGGAATAGGTAACTAACAGAGGAAAAGAGGATGAAAAAGGATGATAAAAAGCAAGTTTTATCTTTTACACCTCCTGTCAGTAGTGCCAGTAGTGAAGCCCTACAAAATCTTTAACATCATGTGTTTTCTTTAGCATTTATTTTCTTCATGACCCCCTTACTATGTATATTCACTAACTATATTATATGACTTATGTGTGGTCAAAGACAACTCCTTTTTACCCAATGTGGCCAGAAGGTTGGACACCCTTGTGTACCATATGAATTTTTAAATTTTGTATATGTATTATAATTACTCTTTAAAATATCATCATCAGGTGTTATTTAGGGTGGTAGATTATGGGAAATACTGCCAATTGGCTTACTCAGCACAAATTCCAACAGTTTTTATTTCCTTTTTGTACTTTAAAGGCTAGAAAGTAAAACAAACAAATAAACAAACAAACTTACGTTTCCCAGACTTTCTTGCAATGGGAAACCAATATGTAACCTAGTTTTTAATCAGGCAGGCATACTGCCTGGGTATAACCTAGAAGAAATTAGCAATCTGAGATAGTCACAGATTCTGGCAAATCTGCAGGTGGAAAGGTCTGTTATTTTGCAGTGGCAGTTGCAGAAATTCTAAAGCATAAGTATAGTTTAGACTCTAGTTCAGCATCAAAAGTGCCAAGTGATATAGTGAGATGGCTGAAGAGTTTCTATGGGAACCGTTCCATGGAGAAGTTGGGTATAATTATTTGGTGCCATGGTTCCTGGATGATTGGGTATCTTCCAAGATAAGGATTTAACTTACTTAACATTTCTCTTCATCCTCCTCTTCTCCCTTCCAAGTTATCAAGAAGTTATGCCTAATTTTCCTTTTAAAATGAAGATTGTGGAAGGTGGGTTAGGAAGGAGAAACAATGTAAAGGGACAAAGAGGAAGAGGATAATCTCAATGTAAGCAATGCAACTTCTTGAATACATGGGAATAATAGGGGAACATAATCCAAATGTGCATATGGGTTTTAGTACATACTAGTCAAATGTTTCCATAAACCTTGTAAGTTGATAAAAGTGCAACCAAAAGTGCTGTAATAGATGCATAATGGAAAAAGCAAATGCTGTATTACTCTGTACCCCACCAACATTTACCAATAAAGGGAAAAATATATTTTTTCAAAAGTTAAAAAAATTCCTTTTAGTGTCTTCAAACCCTAAGTAATACTCATAAAGCTTTACTTTTGCAAGTTGGTTTGTTGCAACCAACTTGAACTTGATGTTCCTCACTGGTGGTGACACTGTGGCAGGATCAAGAAGTTACAGGTACCTATATGTCACTTTCCATTATGTAAACCCAGGTTCCATTAGTGGCCTGACCCATGGCTTGCTGAGATGCTTTCCACTAGCTTGTCAACAGATTGATGAGAAAAATAAGCACAAAGTCACCAGATTGCCCCAGTTCAGTCCCAATCTATCAATCACCTGAAGAGTTGGACCTAGGAGGGCTCCTTCCCAAGGTGCCTAAAACTTAGAAGATGTCCCATGTGTAAGGGAGCCACATGGGAGGCCAGCATGTGGATAGTTTGATGTTACTGCTTAAAGTAGAGCACAAACCAAATGAAACAAAAATAAATGTGTAGCTAAAAATACCTAAAATGAAGGAAGGATGTTATCTTCAGATCAAGAAGAAAATTTACAATGGGTCACTAACATCACAGCATGCAGTTGTTCCTCTCCCTCAATGAGGACTTGTGCACCTGCTGATCTCAATATCTTTGGAGTGCCTCAGAATCAATCCCCTCCAACACCTCCAAGGACAATAGTGTTCTTGTCAATCTGCTGAGCTACAAGCTTAAAGACAGTCTTATAAACATTTATGTCTTTTACTAAGCTTAAAAACTGAGAATTGGGGTTGGGTGTAGCTCAGTAGTAGAATATTTGCCAAGCATGAATGAGGTCCTGGAGGTCCTGAGTTCAATCCACAGCATGAAATACGTACATACATACACACATACACACATAAAATATAAATGAAAACCTGAGGACATAGCATTAAACGTAGCTGATAAGGCAACAGCTTTCAAAGCAATGCTATTCAAATGTGATCTGTAAACTGGCAGCTTTGGCATCACCTAGGCTCTCATTAGAATGCCAAATCCTGGTGCCCTTCTCCAGACATTTCAGTTCTCTGGACTTGGGGCCCAGAAGTCAGTGCTTTCATAAGGCTTCAAAGTGATTCTGATGCAGCCTAAAGTTTGAGAGCAATGCTGCAGAGCCTTATGAAATAAACACAGTCCAGCTATGAATTCTACACCATGCTAAGTTGCCACTTTGATGTGAAGGTAACATATAACTTATCTCTTACCTGCATGTTGGGGTTCACTCCGGTCTGGCAGGGTAACAGAGCTTGCCTCAACATGGGTACTCAGAGACCCTTGGAAATAGGTAAAAGCCGGAGATGCCAAAGAAGGACTTTGGGAATCTTCTAATAAACAGGAACAGAATTTATTAAGCTGTACACATCAAGGTGAACAAAAGGGGGGTGCAGCACAACGATGCTTGATGGAAGTGTCCCATGGTGAATCTCCTGTTGCCTCTCGCAGTTTGCCTTTTCTACTCCCCTGCTCCCCAAGGGGAGGGAAGAAAAGTGGAGAGGTCTTCTTGTCTTGCTTGGAGCCTTTCTTCGGAGGCCCTGGGCTTGACACAGAGTCTTGCTTATAGTCCTCAAATGTCTTCACTGGTAGTGTTGGAGGTTGCTGGTCTCAGGAGTAGGGTGCAGGGATCAGGTTTGAAAGGGCTTGGAGAGCAAGGGAACAGGGGAGGATCAAGAGCATAAGGAACAAAAAGGGAAGCTAGTAGTTTTAGTGGTGGTTTATATACCTTCTATGAAGGGGGTGTGGACCCAGAAATAGCCAATCAGGGAGTGGCTCATACTGGGTGTGGCAGTTCTCCATGTGAGGGCTTGGAAAAGTGCATTTATGATTGGTGGGTTAGGTGCGGGCTGGACCAATCACTGAGCTTCCTTTCTTAACCAATTGGTGGTGCCAAGCAGCCAATCAGGTTGAAGGAGGCCACACCAGAGCTGGGCTGTTTGGGGGCCATTGTGGATCATTCAATGGGAAGGGGAGGAGTGAAATACCAGGATGTGGGACAAAGGTCATCAGCCCTGGAGGACAGATGTTAGTCCTTGAAGGGGGCCAGACAGGCCTCTGTCCTTGAAGTTCTCTGTAGGAATCTCAACTCTATCTCCCGGGTTATGAGTGGGAGGGGTAAAAATAGGGTAAAACTTGGATAAGATTCAGGCCTCTACCTGGGTCTGGCAAATCTCCACCCAGGACCCCTCTAGGTCTTTCTCAGGGACCCCCAAAAGATCACAAACACCTGTATAAAACCAGGAACTATATTTCTCATGAATGTTTGAAAGAGGGTGAACTGAAGGAAGGAATTCAGTTTTACAGTTGATATAAGAGCTAAAGGGCTGGAGTTTAGTTTGGTTGGTAGAGGACTGCTCTGCACTCTCTGAGGCCCTGGGTTTGATCCCCAGCACCACAGAAACAGGAGAAAGACCTGGCAACCCACTCCCCAAATGATCTGCCATTGAAAACCCTATGAATAGCAGAGAAACACTGACCATAGTGCTAGAGATGATACAGTATCAGGGAATGTTTTGTTCTGTTGTACATAGGGTCGCTATGAGTCAGATCCTACTGGACAGCACCTAACAGCAACAACAGCTAAAATAACAAAAAGCAATAAAATACCTCAAGATACACACCAGTCAGTCTTGGAGCTGGCAGCACATGGGAGGCCAGGGTCCAGAGTGGCCTGAATGCATGCCAGACCCCTGCATGGTTCATGCAGTAGAATGCCAATATTAAATGAAATATGTGGGAGCTAGAGCCTGAGAGCCTGCAGCTGTAGCCCTGTGGCATCTGATCCTGTCAGTTCTCAGAAGCTAAGCAGGGTCAGACATGGTTAGTACTTGCATAGGAGACCACCTGGGAACACCAGATACTGTAGGCTTGGGAGAAGGACCTGGAAACCCACTCCCAAAAATCAATCTGCCATTGAAAACACTATGAACAGCAGAGAAGCACTGAAAATAGTGTTTCGCCTGTTGTAGGTAGGGTGGCTATGAGTTGAGTACGGACTTGACAGCATCTAACAAAAACAAGAGCCTGAGATACTGCCTGAGAAGAATAGGGAGTGGGAAAAACTCTGGTTTGCTTTTCCTTCACCCTTCTGGTTTCTTTCTAGACACCTCTACTGGTCAAAGTTAGCTGAAAACCAGCTAACTCAAAAACCTGGGAAAAGAGCTTACAGAGAAAGTTCTCTCCGGTCCAGAGCAGAGCCAGCGAGGCTACGGTGAGACTCCAAAGGTTGAGAGTCCCAGGACTAGCAAAAAGTCATCAACAGTCATCTGAATGGTAAATCAAAATAAATAACATAGAAAAATTGCATGAAAAGATTGGCATGTATCCATCTTCATAGACTTAAAATACCATTGCATAGGGTCTCACACTTAAAAGGGACCTATGTAATTTAATGCACTACTACTGTCATCTGAAAATTCTTTGACAATCCTTGATCAAAGACCCCATGTTTTCTTTTTCTTTTTTTTTCTTTTCTTTCTTTCTTTTTTTTTTTTGTTTTTTGTTTTTGTTGTTGTTGTTGTTGTTGTTGTACTTGGGGGTTGAACCAGGGCTTCACACATACTTTGCAAGCGCTCTACCACTGGACTGCATCCCCAGCACATTTTCAAAAAAATTTTTTTTCTTGAGAAAAGTTGTCGTTAAGTTACATAGGTTGCCTCTCGCCTTGAATCTGCAATCCTTTTGTCTCCACTTTCTGAGGCACTGGGATTACAGATGTGAGCCTGTAGACTCCACATTTTCATTTTTCCCTAAGACCTGTAAGTTATGTAGCCAACCATAGCTGACAGTAAACATTAGATTACTTAAAGATAGAATAATGTTCATAATGAAGAATGTAGATGTTATATTTATTTACAGAAAAGTTACATAATGTTATAGTAGTAGAAGCTTTAAATGTAAGTACCAGCATATCCCAACAAGAACTTGGAGCTATGTCATGGAACATAATGGCTTCCTCTCGTGAGTGCAAACTCAACAAATATGACCAGAGGATAAGAGCATGGACAAAAATTTATTATTGCAGCAGGTAAAGAGTGCACTACCATTATTCCAAAAGAAATGCTTTCCTTGAACAGAGGAAGCTGGGCATTTTTTGAGGGGAGCCTGTGCATATTCATATAGGGAAGTACTTTAAGATGTATATTACTAAGCATGCTTAGTTTGAGATCATAGTTCAAGAAGGAAAGATGATGGACACATTTTGGGGCATCTTAGCTCAATGTCAAAGAGCACATTTTCAAAGGTTAAAATGGCAGACAGGAATACTTCTGAGCTTACACCAATAGCATCATAAAGATGGCAGACAGGAATGTCTCTGGGCATGCTCTATTTTTTTCCAAAATTCAAATTGAAATAAAAAGAAAGGACACTCTGAAGGTGTATTGATGAAGAAATTTCCTCTTAAAGGTGCTTGCTTCTCTAAGTAGTTGTTGCTTTATAGCAGAATGAAGTCTAAGTGGATGAATTCTCTCATCTCCCATAGGGAGAATTAAATAGATTTTGTTTTGCTTATGAAGCTGAATGAAGTTGCCTTGAAATGTTCACATTTGGGCATGTTAAAGTAGAAATAAGATCACTTTGAATAACTTTTAATTACCACAGAGAGAAAAGGGAGATGACCTCTAAGAAAATACAGGTCACATGGTAAAGATAGAAATTAGAAAGCACATGCAGAATGAAATAAGCTATCTATAATAATAGCACATAAATGGAATTTACCTGTATAATCAGTCACAATATTAAGACCAGCGAATTAATATCTATAGTACTGTGAAATGATATTTGGTCTTCCTTTCCTGGAATACGATTCCTAAAATCAAATCTCTTGATAAGTGTCTCTTGTGATAATGGGTGGACCTGTGGATGGCAGCCTTAAGGAAATTTCAGGATTGGTGCTGGTTGCCATGAAACCCAAGGGAGGATTAAAGGGTTAAGACTTCCAGCCCCACCCCCAACTCCTGAGAGGGGAAGGAGCTGAAGGTTGACCTCACCACCAGCAGCCAATGATTTAATCAATCATGCCTATGTAATGGATACTCCATAAAGACTCAAAGGACAGCGTTCCTAGCACTTCTGGATAGCTAAACACATGGAGGGTCCAGGGAAGGCATAGAAACTCAAAGCCCTACTTCCATGCCTTACCCTATTCATCTCTTCTTTATCTAGTGCTCATTTGTATTTCTTATATTATCCTTTATAATAAACCAGTAAAAATAAGGGTTTTCCTGAGTTCTATGAGCTGCTCTAGCAAATTAATGGAACCAGAGGAGATGGCATGAGAACTCCTATTTATAGCTAGTGGGTCAATAAAATGAGTAAAACAACCTGGGACTTGTGATTAACATCTGAAGGAGAGTGGAAAGCAGTCTTAGGGAATGATCCATCAACCTGTGGGATCTGATAGTATCTCCAGGTAGGAAGCATCAGGGTTGAGTTGAATTGGAGGATATTCAGCTCATGGCTGCTTCAGAATTAATGGCTTGCTTGCTGGTGGGAAGAAATTACCACACTTTTTGAGGTCATAAAAGTCTGCTGTATTGATTATTGTTAGGTGAGAGTATAGAAGACCTTGAGTATTTTTCACTTATATTCTCAATGTCTATAAGAGATATAATTAAAACAGAAGACCTAGAATTACTAGAGTCTATGAGAAATGTGCCTAAGAGCATTCCAAATTTTAAACAAAAATAGGAAATTCCAAAAGAATAAAATATGGAATGCAAAGTTCTATCAAATTGATGTCAAGAAAAGTGCATTAAGTTTACATAAGAGTGTCTCTTTTATGGGTGAAGTTACTAAGAGCTTCCTTGTTGCCATGAAGACATAGTTTCAAAATATCATCAAGTAATCCTTTTTATAAGATATTTGTGAAAATATTTGTGAAAATATGATATGTCAAAGTTGAAAAATCATTTAAGTTACAAAATCAACCCCATTCCAAGACAGATAATACATTGTAAGATTTCTAATTATACTTTACTACCTAGATCTACATAATTACAATAGCCACTAGACACATGTGAACACTGTGAAGGGCTTGAGAATGTGATGGGTCTGAAGTGAGATGTGCTGTTAAGTGTAAAATAGCAGCTTACTAAGGGTTGTTGTTGTTGTTGTTAGGTGCTGTCGAGTTGTGTCTGACTCATAGCGACCCTGAAAGGGTTTTCAGTGGTTGATTGTTTCGGGATTGCTTTGAGAGTGGATTGCCACGTCCTTCTCCCATTTTTGCGGTGCTGGGAATGGAACTCGGGATTTGAGACTGCAGAGCGGCACTCTACTGACTGAGCTAAATCCCAGCCCTTACTAAGGGTTAGCATTTAAAAAAAATCAAATTGCCATATAAGGTTTCTTTATATTTATCATATGATGAAATGGCAATATTTTGGATATACTGGGTTAAATAAAATATATTATTAAGTTAATTTCATTAGCTGGGATGTGTGGTGTACACCTGTGATCCTATCAACTTGGGAGGTGGAGGCAGAAGGATCTCAAGTTTGAGGCCAGAGGCAGCCTGTTCAACTTTGTAAAGACCCTATCTCAAAATAAAAAATAAAAAATAAAGGGCTGGAGAAGCAGCTCAGTGCTAGAACAGTTGTGTAGCACCCAGGAGACCTTGGGGTCAAGCCCCTAGAATTGCAAAAAGAATTTCATCTGGACCTTTTTATCACTTTGATGTGGCTCCTAGGAAATTTTTAATTATCCATGTGGCTTTATAGCCCACTAGCTACTGCTATTCTATAATATAATTAACTTTGTTAATACAATGTTGGCATTGTTCATGTATTTTCCCTAATTTTGCTTCACTTTCCTATTAAATGCCTGATGATAGGTGAAGATTTGCCACTGTAAATACATCTGATAAATTCTTTCTCTATTGCAAGAGAATTAAACTTATAAAAAAAAAACTAGTTTTTATCAGCAGCACCAACCTATGTATATTTCCATGTTTCAATCATTTTTACAAAATGTTGTTGTTGTTGTTAGGTGCCGTCCAGTCATGTCCGACTCATAGCGACCCTCATAGGGTTTTCAATGGCAGATTATTTCAGGATTGCCTTGGGAGTGGATTGCCACGTCCTTCTCCCATTTTGTGGTGCTGGGAATCAAACTCAGGACCTCAGAGACTGCAGAGCGGTGCTTTACCAACTGAGCTAAATCCCAGCCCATTTTTACAAAATAAGGATGAGCTAAAAATAATTAATATTCACATAATTTTACAAGTTAAATTATAAGTATCAAAATAGATCACAGGCTGGATGACAGGCACTATCACATGAAGAAACTACTCAAGGAGACTTGAGTCAGGTTAAGTAGGAAAGTCTACATCAGAGCTGATGTAGAAAAATCAAGAGTCATTTTAAAATGTGTAAATGTTGAACTTTCATGAAAATCAAATGTGAAAAATCAAGAATTATTTTTAAGACTAAAAACTGAAAATATAGAGGCTGTGACAAAAACACAATCATGGAGACATAAATATATAGTGGTACAGATGATATAAAAATCATAAATGAATAATGGTATATGTACATATAAAAATGCATGTATGTATGTGTATACTTTCTTCTTACTTTGAAAATATACCTTTTTAGAGAAAAATATATGCATTTTTGACTGGTCCAAAGACTCAACATTGTTGAGATGCCACATTTCCCCAAGTCTACCAATAAATTAAATGCAGCCACAAAAAAGAACATTATTTTTGTGATTTGATCAAAGTTTAAGAGATTGTATAAAATGATATATAACTGAAAATAGCTGGAAAAAATTCTAAAAATAGAAAATAATGAAATAGTTTTTCCATTTGCACATCAAAACACATGGAAGTATAGAAATTAAAATAACAGAAGTAAAAGATTAGGCAAGGAAGGAATCACTGGAGACTGGAGTACAACAAAGTGTCATTTATAATCAGTGTGGAAATTCAGTCAATAGTAAACTACTTGGGAAAAGTGAAGCTTAATTCCTACCTAACTCTCAAATTCAATAAACATTCAAAATGGATCAAAAGTTTTATTGTAAAAAATGAAATATATAAATAATACATAATTTACATAAGCATAATATATATAAATATCCACCTACATTATCTTGCCTTACCATTATAGTTTATATTTTGTGGCTTTTTATATATATCTTTAACTAGGACCTGATCAATTCCAGTGTTATAATTATCTGGTTTTGTTATTACAGTTTTATAGTTTTATAATACTTTTAAACATCTGCTAGGTAAAGTTCACCCTCATTACATTGCTTTCACCCAGTCCCTTAATATTCTACCAGTATTATTCTTTTTTTCTCATACAGGTTTATTTTTGTACATCAATTTTTCCAATTAGCTTTATCCAATTTTGCAAGCAATCTTTTGGGATTTTGAGTGGAATTGTGTTATATACACAGATTAATGTGGGAAGAATTAGTGTATTACAACCAGAAACCAGAGATACCTCTGCATTTATCCAATTATTCACAGATCTCTGTAAGTTTAGTTGCTTTCTTTACACTGATCTTTTAAATTTCTTTTCATGTTTATTTCTAGTTGTCTTATAATTAGTTTTCTCTTCCATTTTCTTTCTTCCTTGGAGCTCAGTTGCAGAGGTTAATCATGTCCCTCAAATTTATAGTCTGACTGCATGTATGTTTGTTGATTTGTTCAGTCTTTGTTGCTGTGATGTGGGGCAAATGTATTTAATTGACTTGACAGTATTCTCTAGGACAGCTGTGGAGGTCTTGGTCTTCCTGGTGTCTCACTCTCCAATGTTCATTTTTAAGTATCCTCAGTGCCTTAGGGGTGAATCCCATGCAGAGGGGGTGAGTCCATTCTCTAAATCTCCCTTTTCCCCAGAGCCTGGCTTCCCAGTGCCTAACTTCCTTGGTATCCCTGAGCAACCATTTAGGTCTTCCCAGTCTGGTGAGGCAAGGTCTCCCCAATCCTGATGGGCTCTGAGCCTCTACACACACATTGTGAGAATAAAAAGGTCTGGAAGGGGTTCAACTCACCTACATGAATTTCCTTTCTCTCTGCTAAGTCCTAACTACCTTTGTTTCTCTCTGATGCCTTCAAATACTTTTGTTTTGTATTGGTTTTCAATGGCAAGTCTTAGGGTGTTGCTGTTGTACAGCTGTGACAGTTGAGCAAATCAGATGTCAGCCTCTCTATCATAGCAAGCACAATCCCCTCCAGTAGCTTTTAATTAGTTCAACTGTACTGTATCCTTTCACTTAAGGTCACAATTATGATCATATTTTTACCTGGTAGGAAACTGAAGTTAAGGAAATAAATTATTCTAAAACACAAAGCCCAGATAAAGTGGTTAAGATTGCATGACCAGGCAGATATATGTTTTAAAAATTTAGGATTTTGAAGAATATTTCCTAATGGAAAATCTAGCATTGTGGGGTAGATGCCTCTCTCTTCCCCACTAACCGATTCAGCTCTATAGCCCCATGGTCCCACAGGAACTGTAGCTAAGATCATAGGAGCTTCTGACAGTGAAACTCCAGGTACAGACAGGCTCATTCTTCCTCATGTAATAACGCACAAAAGATACGCTTTATGGGCTGCTCATAATAGCTGACACTGGGTAACCAGTTGCCCTCCTTTCTCTGGAACATTCTGGGACAACCAAGTGGAATTGCAGGAAGCTTTACTTGAGCCCCAGGGTATTGATGGTATGGCAAGGGTTCAGATGAGGTCCTCTGGGTTTTCCTGATGAGTGAAGAGTGGCCATGTGTGACACCGAAAGAATTAGCTCTGGCAAGTTTTCTGGAAATTTAACTATTACAAAGTAGTTAAAAAACCTGGGGAGAGAAGTTAGGGAAGCTACCCCACGTCCCTTCAGCACTGTGAACTCCACATGGGCTGCAATGTGCCAACTGCATTCAATGTCAAAGACAGTGTGTGTTTTCTGTGAACTGTGTATGGACCTGACTGGCTCTGAGTGTGACCATGTGGCTTTGGATAGGATCCCAGATTCTGAATCAAGCCATCTCGCAGGTGCATCTGATTGTCAGGCTATGGCTTTTTCAAAATCTATCTTGGGAAGTCAGGCTGCTCATGGTGGGGAACTATCCAAAAATGGAAAGTGTGTTGGGAAGATTTGGAGCACTGTTGAGTTACAGGTTCTCCTACAGATGGAGACCCCAGGGGCAAAACCAAAACAGAAACAAATAAAAGTCTGCTCTTGACCTGAAAAGGAAAGTATTCAAAGAAAAATCTTAAGTATACCTAGAAACAGAGAAGACCATGACATTTGTGAATCATTGAAGGGTCATTTGCCAACCCCATTAAATCTTTCCACATCCCTCTGAGAGAGGCATCATTATCCCCATTTTACAGAGGAATATACAGAGGCATCAAGTGGGGAAGCAAGCCTTTCACAGTGGCTCACACCTATAAAGCCAGCATATTGGGAGGTGGAGGCAGGAAGATTGCAGATTAGAGGACAGAGGCAGCCTGGGCAATTTAGCAAGACCCTGTCACAAGATGAAAAGTAAAAAATGAACTGGGAGGGTAGCCGAGTGATAAAGCATTTGCAAAATATGTGTGTGGCCCTCGGTTCAACTCCCAAGAAAAGAGGGGAAGCAAACTGTCCCAGGTCACCCAGGATGAGCATGTCTCACCAGCCTAACCAGTAGTGCCTTTGGAACCCCTAACCATCATGCCACACTCTCTTCCTTGTGCTGTTGACCTCAGTGGCTAGAGCTGCCATGTTGGTATTCACCACAGTTAAACAGGTGTTTGGCACGTGGTTGTCCCACGTGTAGAAAGATTTTTAATAGACTTTTAAAATTCTTTTATACTTTCAAGGAAAACTTAAATTAGTTTTAAAATTCATGTATGTAGATAACTTCATTTTTTATGACCAAGAATGTTCCACAGTTGTTATATGAATGCACATCAGTGTGACATTTTATATAAGCTATATTGCAGCCATAAGTATAGAAGAGGGAGGGCCATTTTCTAGCATCTATGATAAATGGAAAGATCTTTATTTTTGGCCTCAAGTACTGTCCTTTGTACAGAATTTCACTTCACATGGACCAGGTTTAAGTAACAATCAGCATGGCTACCATCTGGCAATGAGCCCTAGATCTTAAGGGCAAACAAAATACCCAGATTTTCTCATGCTCTATGGAAAAGTCTGCCCATTAAGAGTAAAAAGCAAGTTTGGAAGAAGGCCTATGTGGAAGTGAGAACTGAGGGATGAGAAAAGTTGTATAGCTGATAAGATGTTAAACCACATTCAGGATAGGAAACTGGCCAAACATGGACTAATATGTTATATGATGATTATAAATATGGTGATGGTCCTGATCATAATAATAGAAAAAGCTATGATGATGGTTATAAATCTGATGATGAAAATGATGGGACCCAATTCTTAAGTCATGAATTGTAGCTACTATTTTAAGATTAAAATAGTTTTCAAAAAGAATGGGGGAATGAAGGACCCAGCTTAGCCATAGAAAAGCCATTTTATAGATCAGGCTAAGAAAATTTTTCCACTGCCTCAGAGAGACCCCACCCCTCCCAACTTGGGAGGTCCTGAGCTATCTTAAGCTGCCGCTTCCTGTTATCTGCTAACACCAACGTCTCAGAATGCCGAAACCTTCCCCCTTCCCGCTCCCGCCTTGCTATTTGATTTAACCAATCAGTTTAAAAGTCAGCCAATGTGACCAATCAAAGTTGTACCAGTCAGCTAACCCGCCATTTTGCTTCTGTAAGGGTATAAAAAGCGCTCACTTCTGCATTTCAGGGTCTCTGTCCCTCTCTCGTTCGATGGAGCTGAATAGACCCTGATGCATCGGACAATAAAATCCTTTGCGCTTGCAAAAAAAAAAAAAAAGAGCTAAAATTTTTTCCATTGGCCCAAATTTAGAACTTTCCTTCTGAGTCTTTCAGAAGTGACAGAAACCCAGAGAGGAAAAGGGACAGCAGAGAGGAAAGGGATGAGTCAGGACTTGGAAGCAGAGATGCTCAGTTGGCCCAGGCCTGGTACTTTAACCACGTGGGTTGAGTGAGTCACATCTCCTTTCTTGCCTCAGTTTTCTTTGTAATCCATATGGATTTATTGCTGGATCATTTGGATTTCTAACATATTAAATGCTTTTTACCTAATCTCCAAGAAGGGGAGGAGAGTTTGTAGTATTTCCCACCATCTCACCACAAAATCCCTCGCCTTCCACCTGGGCAGGAGATTGGTGTTCGTGGAGCACTGCTGGGAAACACAGGGCCACAGAAAGTTCTGAAGACCATTTCTAATGTTCTGCATTTGTTCTGAAGGTGATTGCTTTGGGGTTCTGAGATATTTACCCTGCACCGTAATATCTGCATTACCTTGGGTAAGACAACTGAACAGAAGCATTTATTCATTCAGGAAATGTCCAGTGCCATCTAAAGGCCAGAATATCACACTCTGTCTTGGTGCTGGATTACAGAGAAGGAAGACAGGTGGTCAGAGGCCTGTGGGAGCGGCACTCCCCAGCTGTTTTGGCACCAGGGCCTGGTTTTGTAGAAGACGGGAGGGTAGGGATGGTTTCAGGATGATTCAAGTGTATTACATTATCTGTAAACACAGATGAAGTTTGGCTCGCTCACCTGCTGCTCACCTCCTACTGTGAGGCCCAGTTCTTAACAGGCCACAGACCAACTCCTGTGCAAGAGGCATTATTTACATCTGCAGTTTCCATGGAGTCCTAAGACGATGGACCTATTGCTTTGAAGGATTTACAATGGGCTGAAAAGCAGTGGGTGGTATGGCAAAAATTTAACACTGGCACAAAAAGATGGGACAACCAGAATCTCTAACTATGGGGTAAGAAAATCACTTACATATTCAGGGAAAACTGGAAAAATTTATCCCAAGGTATTAACAGTGATTATTACAAAGTGTTGTAATTATTTGCAGCTTTTATTATTTTAAAAATTCTTTTAAAATGAATATGTATAGCATTTGTGATCAGAGAAAAATAAAACCAAGTAAAAGAATACTAAAAGTGATGTTTGATTAATACTTATGTTTATTAAAGCCTGAAGCTGTACCACTGTGGTATCCAATCCCATCAGATTTCGGAAGATAAGCAGGTTCAGGCCTGGTTAGGACTTGGATGAGAGGCCACCTGGGAACAGTAGGTGCTATAGGCTTGGGAGAAGGACCCAGAAACCCACTCCCAAAAATCAGTCAACCATTGAAAACCCTAAGAATAGCAGAGAAGCACTTACAATAGTGTTTCATCTGTTGTATGCAGGGTCACTATGAGTCGGACACTGACTCAATGGCAGCTAACAACAATGTTTACTAATATTGTAATTAAACATCTGTTTAATTTTTTAAATTATGGGTAGGACATTGGTCTAAATGACAAGTCCATGTCAGCCTAATAAAGTTTCCAGAGGAAATAGTCTTAGAAAACAGGCAAAATCCTTGATATTTAGGACTTTTTTTTTCAGTACTGGGGATTGAACCCAGGGTCTCAGGCTTGCATGCTCTGCAAGTGCCGGACCACTGAGCTGCACCCTCAGCCCATTTTCTTTACTTTTTGAGACAGGGTCTCGCTAAGTTATGCAGACCGCCTCTGGTCCCGAACTTGTGATCCTCCTGCCTCCGCCACCGGAGCCAGTAGGATTATAGGCATGTGCCACCTCGCCAGGCTGATATTTAGTTTTTAAATGTAAAATAGGAGAAGGTGCATGAAGAATTAGGTGCTCTTACCTGACATAATTTGAGAGTATTCCCGACAGCCACTCCAAGGACAGGCTGTCTCTTAAGGAAACTTAACAAGGGCTTCTCACCAACAGTGGGTGTAGCCCCCGAAAGGGACATATAAATGTGTAAATGTATATAAACCAGAGTTTACTAGCATAATCACTTTAACTTGTCCTTTTCAGTTTTAGCTCTCCAATGCCATTTTACTTCAGTTGATAGCTGAAGCCTGACCCAGTTGGGAGGGCTGTCTCCCACGTCACCACCACAAGGCATGCCACTCGCTGAGGGTAGGCTTGGTTTCTCTTTCCTGCCTCTCCTTCACTGGACCAAACATGGCTGGTTTTTGTTCCAATTCAAAATGTTCTTACTTTTTGGACTGCTTCACCTAAATGGAAAACAAGACCCTTTCATGCCTGCATCCCTAAGGAATGACACATTTTCTTCCTACTCTTATCAATAGACCTGAAGCCGTAGCCCTGTGGCATCTGATCCCATCAGATGTCGGAAGCTAAGCCTGGTCGGGCCTGGTTAGTACTTGGATGGGAGACCACCTGGGAACACAAGGTGCTGTAGGCTTGGGAGATGGACCTGGCAACCCACTCCCAAAAATCAACCCGCCATTGAAAACCCTATGAACAGCAGAAAAACACTGACAATAGTGTTTCACCTGTTGTACATAGGGTTGCTATGAGTCAGATACTGACTCCATGGCCACCTAACAACAACAACAACAACAACAACAACATTGTCAATAGAACCATGTCCTGCAATGCCTCTGCCACCCAGCACCTGTGTACCCAAGTGATCCCACACAGAGAACCCTCAGTAAGGTCAAGGTCCTCCTGCTCTCTTCTCACAGCCTTAGGAAACCACACCTGCCCCCGTCTTCCTTTTCCTCTCCTTCCTTCTCCTCCTCCCCTCCCCTCCCCTCCCCCCTCAGGTTCTTCTGGATCCCTGCACCCTGTTTGATGGTGATATACTCCTCCACATGCTAGAATGAGTTTCTCATGTTCTGTACACATTTGGGTCCCTCCACCCCTGGCCCACTTTCCCAGCATCCTCCCCAATGTGAGCAGCTCATTTTCACTGGCCCTTCAGCCAGGAGGAGGTTCTGTGAGGCCTTCATCATCTGCTTGGTGGAAACCTCAGGCTGAACTTACCTCACGCCCATTCCCATGGCACCATCACTTGCAGTCCAGTGGCAAAGCCCTGGCCCTACTGGGCGCTGTCCTCATGCTTCCTGCAGCATCCAGGTATGCAGCCTTGGTTCCTCAAATGCCCCTGTCAGATGACCTCCCTTCAGCTACCCATGGCCAAGATCACATCATAGGCCTGGTGGCTGCCTGGACTGACTCATCTTGGAAATCTGTAGCTCCACCATGCTGCTTCCTGTCACCTCCTGCCTTGCCAGCCCAGCACTCCCTGCCTCCCTCAGCACCTTCTTTCACAGCCTCCACACTTGGCCTTCCCATTGGTCGGCTGTGCTCTACTCAAACCCAACTACTACTCCCTTATGCTGGACCCAGTCACCAGGGGCCCACCTCTCTAGCCAGTGAGCCCCATGGAGACAACACAAGGCTCACCAATGGTCAGGACAGTCCTGGGGTCTCTGACCTCAACAGGACCTCACACAGGCTCATGGATGGCAGGGCAGTCCTAGCTTCTCTGATCTCAATAGGACTTCACACAGCCTTGTGTGGTGGCTCATCTTCCATTCCTAGGCAGCAGTTTGAAATCCTTACAGCGTGAATAGCACCCCTAACTCAGCTTTCCCCTTCTCTGGTTTTAGCAAACATTCTCTTCCTTCTTACATGAAACTAATGGCCACCAGGGAAAACTCACTCACTTTCTCATATCCCCGTCTACTCATTGATCTGTACCCCCTGGTGACCACGACGGAAGAGATCTCTCCACTGTCTCCTCTGCTCATCTGTTACACCACCCTCACTCTCACCTTTGAGTGAGACCTATCTAAACCCTTGCAGTGCTGGATAGCACAAATGCAAAAGTAGTTGAAAGAGCTCCAGATTTCCAAAGCCTCATTGCCTCTTGAGGGATACACCCAGGAAAATGCTTCCACATTGGGGAAAGGTCTGTGAAAGAAGTTGATAAAGGCAATCAGCTTTTTGCTTGGGTCCTAAAGCCAGGTGGATTGAGGCTTAGTTACTCCGTTGCAAAAGAGAGGGGAATACTGAGAGTCTCATTGTGTTGTTGCAGAGGTTGTGGGGCACAGACTACCAGGGCACTGCCTGGCACAGAATTGGCAATTTTTGAATGGTAGTGGCTGCTTTGCCATGATTAAGCATTGCATATACAGGGACCCCAGGTAGTTCAACTTGCTTGGAGCATAGAATGTGGCAGAGATCAGGGGAAATGGCCAACCATAATGAAAATTTTTACAGAATCTGAATGTTTATCCTCCAAATCAGTGGATTTCAAATTAAGGTACATGCATACCCTCCTAGAAGTTATCAAAATGATTCCCTCATTTGTTGAAGACAACATTAAAACTTCTGTCAGTGAGCCAGGTGCAGTGGCGCACACCTGTAATCCCAGCAACTTGGGAGGCAGAGGCAGAAGGATTGCAAGTTCAAGACCACAGGCAGTCTGCATAATTTAGCAAGACCCTGTCTCAAAAAGTAAAAAAAAAAAAAAAAAA